>CAUHTR010000122.1:95000-197083 GCA_959609185.1 Schmidtea polychroa | reverse complement strand
ACATTGTCTATCTAAACACACATTTCCTATTGAGTATAACGCAATGAGATCATCCGCATCTTGATGCTACGACGAACATAGGATGACTACAATAAGTTATCAATCTTTTGCTTTTGCTGCATAATCTCAATTTTATACGTTTCTTCAAGTTTTCCACAGTTTTTACCGTATAAACTGTTGTTCTTTAACTTATAATAATCTCGCTGAACGAATCCGTACTAGCTGCTCTCATTTTGGTATTGTAATCAATATATCCTTTGAAAATAGCCACTTGCTTGAATTCTACAGCACGATTAACTTTTGTGACTTTTGCGCCGTAACTCAACCACTCTGTCAAAACTCTACCATTAACTACATAGTTTTTCTTAGGCTCATGAGTTAACAACAGCTTTCAACTTTACTACCAGGTGGATAACAAAGCTCAGGAGCTATAGGTAAATCATCTAGCTTATCTTGTATACTATCAGGAATGACGATGTCAACCTCTAGAACATATCCACGATCTCCATCAAACTCATCCCCATTTGCACATCTTTCAACAATACCATTCATTTCAGTCTGATCATTTATCCATCTAAATTCCCCAACAGGAAGTTTTTGCGACAGCGCCCATCCATATAAATTATTAACATCTAGGTATGACATTTGTGTTGATTCATCAGCTTCAACATGATGTTTGTTGATAAATGTCATTCCACCACGAATACCAGCTTCAAATAAACGGTAAAGCTCTGATCTTGAATAAGTTCTACCGGTTCAGGTAACTGTTTAATAGCTGATGCCCAACTTAATCCGGGTATGGAAACAAACGATAGAGCCTCAAGTCCATCTTCGTCAAATGTTTTTTCTCTGAAAGCTTCAAAAACATCGGCCAACAGAAAAACATCCACTTGAGATATACGAGCATGTAATCTAGCAGTGTCTCACAGTTGTATTGTTGCCAGATTCGATTTGCATGTATATAATCTTCTTGACTAACTCCCTCCCAAATCGGTGGTAATTCTGTTATTGACTGTAAAACATCATTGATGTAGCCATATCATAAGGAAAAATGGTTTTACAAGTCATCATCTGTGATTCGAAAACATCTGAGGTCAGTGGAAGACATGGTAAATTTTTGATAATTTGCCAAGCTATTTAAAAATTGTAAAGAATCAATGAATCTAATTCTTCTGCCTTTCGATGTCGCTGTAAGTGTGAGAAACTTTTCTGTTGATTGAGGAATAACATTTAAATTCCAATCGGGGAATTTTCCAATTGCATATTTTAATATATGATGAATGTCATATCCACGAAGATTATGAAATACAACAGGTAAAGACGGATTGATTCTTCTAGCCAAGTTGCAATCTTGACATGCTGCTCCGAGATATTGACCAGTAAAATGATCATGATCTCGAACAGGTATTTGATAATCTTTTTACAAAGGTAGCAATGAGTTTGATTCGTAAATTCTTCCTGCTGTTCCCAAGTGAGTTCCATCATTTCCTTTGATCCATTAATTTTATACCACGGATAAACTATGTCTGTAGCTATATCATCCAATGCTTGTATGAACTGAATGATACAGTTTTTCCCAACAATGTTTCATTTCGGATCGGACAACCTTGATGAAGAAGCACAAATTCAGATGCAATCGGCTCATGTTTTTGGAAGTGTTTGTCATCTAGAGGTAATATCGATTCAAAGTCCGCGTAGACAACAAACTGCTGTTTTATAGTTTTACTCCAGTCTTTAAATTCGATATATTTATTCTCTGGCATTGAGTATAGAGTCGTCCGCTCCACATTTTTCCTACAAAGACCTATATGTCTTTCAAAAGCAGGACGTTTTCGAAACCCATGAAGACATGTATGACACCATTGTGATTGGATTCTGACTCCTTCTACTCTATCTCTGTAATTTAGCAGTCGATCGAGATTGGTTACAGCCAAAAAATGATAATTTAATTCTAAAATTTAGTTAATATTTTAATGATTAAAGGAAATATTACCTTCTTCAATCAATAAGAGATATATCTGAGATCCCGTCGAAGTACTTCTATATACCAAGTCAACGAACGGATTCTTGAAAATATCATTAGTTTTTTGTTTAATTGGATCTTTATTATATTGAGAACATTGATCGCTAGATTAGATTCATTGCTTCAAATTGGCAAATGTTAACCAACTTCATGGAAACCATATTTCCATTTTAACTCTTTCTATATGGTGATTTTTATGTCATCATAATGTAATACAGCCAGTATGCCATATAAAAAGCAGAATTGATCATTATTTTGAACATTAACTAAAGCCTGACAGTTTTTCAGGTAATTTGGCGTTTTAATGTAACTTGAACCTAAGTAAATATCTTGATTTATATATATAATAATGTAAATAAACTTACCAGATACATGTATTATGTCTGATAATTTAGTTAAAATCATAGTAACTTCTAATATTTTATGAATTCTCCACCCACTACTTTGTTGAGTGTATTTCTCCAACTTTTCTTTTAATTTTTCAATTCCATCATTAATAAATGAAGATGACATTGTAATTGCTTTATTCGACAAACACCATTTTTTAATTTCACCATCCTCTTTGATAACTCTGCACAAAGTCCAAATTGGATTTTTACTGTCCCCATTCGTTGAATATGATCTTCTATTTCTTTGATGAGACAATCTGGAACAACAATGTCAGGAGAATTAATTGCAGATACATCGCTTGTCAATTCAACACGAGAACCATTTAAGTCAGACTCCCGACGTGGACACAATTGTATGTTAGAGTCTCCATTTCCGTAAAATATTGACTTTCGTTTTGTGGTGCCAGAGTTTTGTCTAACTATATTTATAATTAATATTAAACAACTTAAATAACATAACTTGTAACATATTCTTTAATCTGCTTAGGATCGTATGATGTATTCATTTTCGATTGTACTATAAAAAATTAATAATTGTTAATAGTAGAAAGAGTATTACTTTTAGTGATCATCCTGCTCTTCGTTTCTTCGAATCTTCTAAGATGGTGTCCGTGTTGTCGTACAAACATTAACCACCTACCTGGTGATATAATGAGACATTCCGGACATATGTAACCCGATAAGGTAGAGTCATTTATCTTGAAATATGATGATGTAACTGATTTACAGTTCTCCACATCTTCATGACTTTCGGCAATACAAAATTTATATAAACTGCATCCGTTCACTAAAAGAAAATAATCATTAATATTAGATAGAGAATAAAAAATTATTCACTTATATAAGTTAAATTAAAAGTTAAATGACAAACATTTGAAAAGTTACTGCTTATATATTACACATGATTAAATTCTGACCAATCAAATCAAGGAAAGGTATGAGGAAAAAAAAATATATTACGTTGCGGTATTTTAAAGTTCAATATATTTTAAAACACATTTTGATGCTAAGTTGACTTATTTAACATTTTCATAATAATTTAATAAAAATAATGTGATGAACCCACAAAGTAATATCATTTTTCATCAAATTGCAAAACAGTAATAACGTTTTCATAAAATTGTAACAAAGTAATAACATATTTCAGATAAATTTTCAACAGTTGTAAAATATTTAAGCAAATTGTAACAAGATTAGAAAATATTACAACAAAGTAGTAACATATTTCAGAAAATTTCAACAAAGTTGTAAAATATTTATCAAATTGTAACTAAAATAATAAAAATATTGCAACAAAGTAATAAAATAATGATGTTAATTGGGACAAATCAATACATATTTCGAAGACGGACAACAAATTAAAAAGATATTGTAATAAATTGTGAAGTCTTTCAGTAAATTACAACAAAGTAATAACATATTTCGGAAATATTTCACCAGATGTAAAATATTTAAGCAAATTGTTTTATAAGATTATAAAAATATTGCAACAAAGTAATAAAATAATACAACATTTTAACTCTAGATCAACCATTTTATAGAAAATTAAATTTTATCTCTTATATATGAATAAATATACAGGAAATTACGTTAACTGTATGAAAATACAAATTTATCGTAAAAACATGTGTGTATTACACACAACATACGAGACATAATTTTTAATCAAGCTATTTTATATAAAATTAAATTTTATCTATATATTATATGAATAAAATCCTAAGAAACATTACGTTAACGTATAATAAATACAAATTTATCATAAAAACTGTGTGTATTACACACAAATATATCCTCATCACTTATAGCCCCCAGATTTTCCACTAATCCTCCAACAAATATTTCTTTGAAAATTTTATTAAATATTTTTTATTAAAGTCTTATTTTAATGAATTTCATGAAATAATTTTAATAATGCAATTAATATATTTCCATCTTATCTATGCCACTTCTCGCTATATTTACATTTACTTTCCATTATGATAATTCAAGCCACTTATTTTCACTTTTTGAATTTCAATATTAATTAATCATAGAATAATGATGATTCTTACCACCTGAGAATAATATTGTTAATTTTATCTCTGTGTTATCTTTCGATTTTACGCTGCTTACCATTTTAGAATAAGATTTTTTATTAAAATTTGTGTTATTTGACTGATTCAATTTGATGGAGTTATAGTTAATTCGTTTTATAATATATACTCTGAATTTATCCGACAACATATTTTCTCCCTCTATGGGTACTGCTTGTAATGGTATTGGTCGTAAGGGTACTGATCGTAAGGTACTGCTGTGTTTTATTTAGGCAAATATTTGTTATTATTTGCGTTAAATTCATTGGTAATTTTTTTAGAGTTAGCGGGATTTTACCAACATTTTTTTCGTGAATTTCATGTTTTGAAAGAATATTTAAGGCTTAGTGTTAATTCTAAGATAAATTTAATTAATTTCTTGATAATTTGCTATATTTTATTGACTTGTTTTAAATTTTAATAAAAATTAATTTTTAATGAGGTTAATAATCAAGTGATAGGATAAATTTGATGATAATGACTTGTAATGATATTGAATTTGACTAAATTAATAATCAATATATTTTTCTAAGAATATTTACACATTGATGATACTTTAAAATATTGAAAATCTAAAGTTGAAACCAACTAATTTTAATCATGATGATGATATATTTGAAATCTACTTGAAAATTAATGTAAATATATTGAAATTTTGTGATTTAGTTTGAAAGATATATCATTTTATAATGGCTATAATTAGCCGAATCGATGATCTATCAATATATTTCATCTCTAATTAGATATTTGATGGAATGTGGTGAAATATTTGTAGGAAATCATTTTAGCGAATTTTGATCTTTTACTGAGGTCTTTGAATTTAGCTACTAAATTATTTCAATGGAAGAATGTTTGTAACAATTAAATAAAATTCATATTTTGAAGAATTTCTATGGATTTTAAGTATATTAAAGGGCTCAAGTGGGTGAAATTATATTCGGTTGGATTTAGTGAAGGTTAAGATGGTAAATATATGATTTTTAAGGGGTTTTTAAATGCTAGAAATATTTGGTGAGGGATCGGTTAATGTTTTGAATATTTATATATCTTATTGTAAAATATCAAATTTTGAAGGGAAATAGTCAGCTGTGAATAGTTCCTGTGAAATTATATCGTTTTAGAGGTTGCACAGTAATTTATGTTTCGAACCAGTTTTAATTAATTATCCACGGTTTTATTAATGGTTAATGATCAATTTACTGTGTTTTTGACAATGAAATTGAAATCTTTAGAATTAATTGATATCAATGTTATTGCTTTAAATTATTTTTTTAAGAAGTATTTTATTCATTTTGGGGATATCGTTGACAAGCTTGAGAAATATTAACTTAAAAGAATTGGAAACAACTAAAGAAAAATGATCTTTGAAGGAAATTTATGTTTTAATTAGAAATTAAATCGGTTGAATATCTATTGAAGGAATATTGTTATCGGATGGATAAATGATATTTTCCTAAATTACCTTATTATATTATTATTTTAATGACTAAATTAACCAATATTCATAAATTTATCGTACAAAATATCCATGTTTTGTTACTCAAACATCTTAATTTCTCGCAAAGATATTTACGTCTAATGATCATCTAATTAATTAGAAAATATTGTTACTTTTAATATATATTTTCTAACTATAAGCCCCCTAATTGGATAAATGATAAACCATATTTCTATTATGACTCCTTTATTATTTTTGCCTCAACAAATTTACTCCAAATGATAAACGAATTTAAATTATCAATGAATAATGACCATGTTTTCTCATATTATAACTATTGTAACGAACATTAGATTGAATAAATTATTTTTGCTTTAAATGACTACAAAGTTAACCAATAAATTAGTCGCTCGACATAAGTGTAAGTTACATTTAAAATATTCACGAATTTCTGATCATCTCACTAAATTACCTAAGAATTCTAAATGATTAATATTGCGACATGTTTGAATGTGACCAATACCCTTGCATAGCAATACCCATAAGGGGACAGAATATTTTGTCGGATAAACTAGGAGTATATGGTTCTTATTGATATATCAAAATACTGTTATTTATAAATCAACTAAAAAATACTCAAAAATACTATATTATTTTACTGAATGATACCTTAATGTTTTTAAATATACTATTTCTAAAATAAATCAACAGTTCAAACCACAACATGTATGCCAAGACCACCCATTGTTAATTTATTCCAGTGTCACATCTTTCAAAGATGCCGTGAGTGTTTTAAAGAAAGCTGAGCTAAAAGAAACTTTCCAGATAACAACTCTCCTGAATGTTTTGAACAAAAATGAGCGAAATTGAGAACAAACGATAGTGGCGATGAACTTCTGGCCACAACCCTAACAACATGCAAATTAAGATTTTAATTATTAATTCGTTGTTTTCTGCATGGAAATACTAACAGAATATTTTTAATTCAAAAATCTTCATTATAAATTTTTGAATTTAAAACATTAAATGAAGGATATATAAGTGTACATAATATTATAATATTATATAAAATTATACTGTATTTATTAATAAATTTAGAATCATAAAATTATAATATTATAATATTTTTATAAAGTTATACTTATAATAATGTTTAAATATGCTTAAATAACTAAATTGTTTAAATATGTTTAAATACTAAATTTAAATTATTTAAATTTAAATTAATTAAATATAATTATGATATAACTTATTTCTTTCGTTTTAGTATCCATAAAGTAAGTAAATAAAGAATTTACTACAATATTTTAATTATTTTACTTAGTAATGAAGAAAATGAATTATATGATTATGAAGAAGATGAGTCAAACAAATGGTGAAACACTAAAAGACTTATGTTCTGGATTTAGAGATTTCTTATTAAAACATGAATATAGAAGAAAATGAACCAGACAAAATGGTGAAACACTAAAGGAGGTTATGTTCTGGATTTTTTAAATGAATTAGCTGATTGTAGGTGTCCTTCAACATAAATTTTACTTAAATTATGTAAACTTCTTTCAACGAATGTCCAAGAAAAATGGGAAAACCGATGTTTTAACAATAATATTGTAAAATCTTCGTTACACCTGAAGAATATTATTAATAATGTAAGACATGAATTAATTCTTAAAATACATATATTATATTATATCTGTGTTTTATGGTGGAAATGTCATTGAAAAAGTATACCACAAATAACAGTTGCCTAATAGTCAGGTAGAATTTAATTTCTGACGATAAATGAAAATAACATCTGTAAGTTAATGCTTTTAAATTTTAGCAATGATATTGACACCGCATCAGAAACTAAGAAATATTTGCAAGATGTATTCAAATGGCCGATGGAGATGATAATTTTGAGATAGATTACCAGCAGAAGAGCGAGAAAAAATTTGTAAATTAAATATAATAGGGTTGGGTGGGTCCTCTTTATCCCTTAATTAATATATATTTACAAGCTGATCGTCGTGGTGGGGGCGGTTGGTAATCTAACTAGTGGGAGGCCTCTGTAAATAATATTTGTGTTAGTGAAACCATTAATTAATTTGGTTATAGTGCCAATGACGCATGGCTTTTTGAAATATACGTTTCGAATGTGCCTGGTAGTTGACTACCCATGCTAGGCGTATGTTCCGTACGGAAAGCTATAATGCCGCAGGTTCTTCTGACCCCACTTGGGGGAGGCACAGACGACCCTTGTGGACGCGAACAAATATCCACCGTGTCTTTCAGGCACAGATATTGGTCACTGCTCATTAGGCCTGGCAATACTAAATGCATAAACTTTGCCTTGGTCCTCTCTTGTCTTGATTTTTATCGTTAAATATTAAAGTGTGTGTGATAAGTTTTATTTACTACCTTAATAACCATAATATGCTTTAAACTCGAAAACCCTGCGACATGTTGAGTGTGACTAGTACCCATATGAGCAATACCCATAGGGGGAAAGAATATTTGTCGGATAGACTAGGATTTATACACCCATGTTTTAAACAAGGTATGTGTAATATGATGTGTGTGTAGAATTATTGTCAACTTCCCGTGAAGGCAAACACAGAATATTGCAAACATATAATATTTCTCTACCCCCATAACTTAAGTGTGTAAAAATTATTTTAGGTTTTTGACTAATTATATAATAATAATAATAATAATAATAATAATAATAATAATAAATACTAATAATAATAAGTTTTAATGGGTTGTGTAAAAAATATTTTAAGTTTTTTATATATGATAATAATCATAATATAGATAATCATAATAATAATAAAGTTTAATGGGTTGTGTGTGTGTGTGTGTAAACCATATTTTATGTTTTTTCAATAATAATAATAATAATAATATTAATAATAAATAATAATAATAATAATAATATTATAATAATAACATCTTTCGCGCAGGTGTTATTATTTTAAAAGAAAATATTGAAAATTTAAAAAAATATAATATTTATGCAAAGCATGTGCTATAATTTATGTCTTTGTTTAAATAAGTCAACTTTAGTGTCAAAATAACTTTTTAAAAGATATTTAAATTTTGAAATACTGTCAACGTATATATTTTTGTCCTACCCCTTCATTGATTTAAGTTGGTCGGAATTTAATAATAATTTTAATAATAATTATAATATACCCTTTGAGACATGTGAGTGTGAGCAGTATCCATTTTATTATATTTTTAGATTTAATAATGATTATAAAATCTCTATATCTCCTTAGAAAGGTTTTACACTGGCTCTTTAAGATTGAGCTATAGATCAATAAAATCTGTTGTTGGGAACATTAATTTTTGGATGAAAAAAAAAAGTATGACCCTCGGGATCAATTAATTAAAACAAAAAATTAAATTAAAAAAAATGGACCTGAAAATATAAATGGACCTTGAAAAATGACCTTGAAAAAATAAATGACTCTTGAAAAATAAATGCCTTGAAAAAAAAAAAAAAATAAATGACCTGAAAATAATAAATGACCTTGAAAAGTAATATTTTGAAAATAATAAATGACCTTGAAATAATAAATGCCCTTGTAAGTGATTTTGGTAAAATGTTAATAATTTTGGACAATAATAATGATAATAATAATTTTATATATCAATAGATAGATCTTGCCAGGGCTTTAAAATAAGCTATCGATTAATAAATTCGGATAATGGGAACGAAAACCTTGGCAAACGAAAAACCATGTGCCCGCTGGACCCCCTAATAATTATATGACCTTGAAAATGATTTTTGGTAAAATGTTAATAACTTTGTCAATATTAATGATGATGGAATACCTTCTATGGGATCAATCGAAAGGTCTTGGATCGGGCTTTAAAATGAGCTATCGTGGAATAATATTTGTTTGCGGGAACTCTGTACATTTAAATTTTAAAATATGACCTTGAAAAATTAAATGACCTTGAAAAAATAAATGACCTTGAAAAAATAATGACCTTGAAAAAATAAAATGACCTTGAAAAATTAATTAAATGACCTTGAAAAATAAATGACCTTGGAAAAATGGTCTCGGGAAACTTTAATAACTTTGCCGATGTTAATGATGATGAACCTTCTATGGCTCAATTTAAGGTCTTAGACTAAGCTTCAAATAAGCTATCGATTAATAAATTCGGATAATGGGAACGATAACTTTTGGGATAAAAAAGGTAGGACCCGCCCGCCATTAATAATATTTTGAATAATATAATAATTTACTCATTGAAAAGATGGTGGTCATCAATTGTTAATAACTTAAAACTATTAAAGATATACAGATACCTATAGCTCATTCTAAAGGTCTTGGACTGAGCTTTAAGATGAGGTATCGTTCAATAAAATCTGTTTGGGGAACATTAATTTTTGGGATGAAAAAAAGTAGGAGCCCGCCCGGCCAATTAATTAAACAAAAAATTAAATTAAAAAAATTAATGACCCTTGACCTTGACCTTTTATTTAAAAAAATTTTTTTCCGGTTGGGGGGGTCATATGTGGTCTGGCGTGACCTGGTCTGGCGGTGCCCAATCCCTACTACTGCCGCCTATTGAAAAGAGTCTAATACCGGTAACCCTGATCTCATCGCCGTTTCACTGGGCCTATCGGTACTCGGTGTGGGCATCCGGGTTTTGTACCGACCCCTGCTAGCAATAATCACGAAGAAAAAAACATCCTATCTATCAGGATTTAAAAAACACGGAAATGCCTAATCGCCTCGATCTTGATTCTCAAAAGTGATGAACCAGATCTCCCGACTAGTGAAGATAAAAGGAAATTGGATATGCAGTTGACTCTCGGTCTCCCGCCTCACAACTGGTCCAATCTTGGTTGCCTGTTGAGTACGAGTCCTTTACCGGTTGACCCACATCTCACAACCGTTTCACTGGGCTCCTTAATACTCGGTGTAGGTAACTGGGTCTCTCTCGCTCGCTACCCTTCCGGGTTTTTGTATCAAGTCCCGCTAGCCAATCAAAAAAAAATGCACCCAATACTCGGTGTGGGTATCCGGGTTTTTGTATTAGGTGATCCAGCATCATCAGTCCCTTGGCTGATAATCTCCTGGACACTACAGTCCGGTGGTTAGCCGCTGTACTCGGGTGCCTCATCACTCGCTAGGGAAAAATTCGTATCATCCGATTTGAAGTCCAAAAACGGTTTCTTCAAATCCGCAGCTGCTCTCGGATAATTAAAATTTTTATCTTTTGGTGCACCTTTTCAATTTTTATTTTTTATCTTTTTCTTTTTATTTACCCTTCTAGTTTGTCCTTGTCTCCCAAATTCAAAAAATATAATAATCGCGTTGGTTCATTTCCCACAAGTGGTGATCAGTCACTCGACAGAAACTCCCCAACATTTGCGATGGGCCCTACTATACTCTTCTCATCAAGGTGATCAGGATTTCCCCATCCGGGTAAGCATCGTAGGGACGATATGCTTCTCATCCCCTTATGGTCCTGTCTCTCTATGCCAAAAATAAAAAAAAAAAAAAAAAAAACAGGAAAAAAAAATGGTAATCGTACTGATCTTATAGATCAGCTCACACTTGATGCGATCCCAGCCAGTCCTGTATTTAACTCACGGCTTTCGCCAATGTAATTTGTGTGTTGCTTGTCTATTTATTTAACGGCTTTTGTGTATTTCATATGTCTATGTTCAACGTATGTTTTATACCTTTCGGTTGCTATTATGGAATTAGTTTTACTAACAGTTTACTAACTCACACTCGGCTGCGATTCATTTCATCATCTTTAATTTTTCTACATCTCCCTTAGGGAGGTACACTACTACTCTTTCTCTCACGTTTGCGTCACACATTACAATCGCTTCAGTTTCAATGCACCATCTTGGCAATAACATAGATTTCCGCAAGGTACCATCATTATTTTTATCTCACTGCTTCTACACACACAACATTTGAATTCATTATCGATCGCCTCTCTTATCGCATCTTCAACCGTTTAAATTTTTATCTTTAATTCTTGCCATTTGATGTTAAATTTGGCCTTATCTAAACGTAAATTCTGAATCTGATATACTCTTTGAGTAGTTAATTCCACATTTGGTGTAGCAATTCTCGTCATTATACACAATTCATCATCTACTGGTCTTGGTTTTAAGATCAGTCCTTCTTGAGTGTTTGCCAACTGCTCTGCTTTTCAATTCAATCTTTGTAGTGAGTTGTTAGTTAAATTTACGAATTTTCAAGTTTCTTTATAATGTAGCCGGTTAATTCCATCTAATTATACTTTATTAATTCAGCATTTTATTAAGTGTTCTTATCCCATTTTAATTAGCTTACCTCTACCCATTTATTTCCTTATTCAAATGAAGTAGGTTCTATAGCTGTTTTACCCTGTTAGTTTAGGCTCCCAATCCATTAAATGATGTTCCGCGCATTCCTATCCGTTCACTCTTGTTTATTATCTTAATCTACGTAACCCTTTCGATCCCAACTTGTCCATAATTTTAGTCATTTTAACAAATACTCAATATACCCCTTCAATTTTTAAGGTATATTTACATCTTTTCCCTATTTTAAATTAATTGCATCATCTATTTATCTCTATTTTGCAATGCACTGTTTTATGCTTTGTTCCCTTTTTTCTATATACCGTTATCTTCTATCCCCCCTTTTCCCTATTTTTGAATTTTTTATTATTTTCTTATATTTACAAAGTATTAGTTGTTTATATTTACAATTTTTATTATTTTTGATTTTTATTTTATTTCTTACCCATCAACATTCTATCCCATCAACACGTAACGCTCACACATTATTCTCATACCTAGTTTCATCGATTTTCTATATTTACATATTTTAAAACTTTTTATTCATCATGTACAATATTCAACATTCATTTTCATCATACACGCATATACACTAGGGTGGAGTGAAAATTTTTTTTTCTTAATATCTTGTTTGGATAGCTATAAAAACTTGGTAACACATGCAATTAGTAATGTGGCAAACAATTAGACAATTTAAAGCATATCTTGAGGTTCCACAATTGACCTAAAGTATAGGCATATTTCGATAACAAAGCAATAATCTTTAAAAAAAACATTTTTTTATAAGTAACATATTTATGTTATGGTTTAAATTTTAACAGTCTGTACATAACATTACAAGTAATAAGAACCATATCTGTGAAGGGAAACCACATGCAAACTGTCTAACATGTTTTTATAACTACAAATGATGTTGGGCTTTGGTGTCCAGTTTTGGCATTTTCGATCTCGATTCCAAGCGTGCTCTAATGAATCCGTCGCGTTTTTCTGGACCACACACCATTTCGGAATGATGCCTCCTCGAATGCCCGTATTAGTGGCTGTCCCATCACAACCTATTGCTTTTATGCCACTCGTGTCAACATTTCTTTTATTCAAATATGCAATCAACTCAGCCGTGATAACTTTGCTTGACCCTGCAGTTGGTGTAATGTGACCGAAATATGTAGCTCCTGGTTCGGCTATAATCGATATATGTTCTTCAGTTATTATTTTCCGATGAAATTTACCATCGCATTCTTTAATTTGGGTCATTGTATTGTCTTTTCTGCCGTCAAAATATAACCCAGTGATTGTGTTACTGACTTCGGCACATAATGCGCCACGCTTATTACAACGTTCTCGACGCACTTTACTTCTGTCAATCACTTTAGAAACATCATGTTCGTGGATTATTCCAACATCTTGAAGAACAGCACTGGCGATTCCTGCTGCCGCCCTGTCGGATACGCCATGTCGATCACACGCTAAAGCCAACGACGGTAGCTTAACTCTCATCTGCTTGTCATTCAATTTTCGCTGTTGTTTAATTTGGCTTATACAATCGTCATCAGAGTCATCATCGCCGGTATCCATTTCCTCTTCCATTCCAGAAATCTCGTCACAGACATCCGACTGCTTATCACCGATGTCATCAATGGCAGATTTGGTACACATCTGCCTCTGTGTCGACTCTTTACGGATATACCGCTTTTGTAATCTACTGGATTCAACCTCATCAACTCCAGCTATGATCATACTGCGTGAACCCCGCTGATCTTCTAGAAAGTCACGTTCAATTATATAGTGGTGGGTTACTGATGATCAAATATTTTGCTCTTTAGTGCTGTTACCAGCGTAACCCAAGATACAACATTGTTTACCGCTTGATACCCGTTAAGCGATCAACGTTGGTACTGTATCAAGAGGGTGAGTGCTCGCAAAAAGTGAGCGCACTACTTGCACTGTAATTGTCGAACACTCCTATGGGTTCACGGACTGCCGATAGAAGGCTTGTGTCCGATTTGGCCTGGTCCCTTCACCAGATTGTCTTCCCAATACCATACCCTATTCATCCCCTTTATCTCCCACATACATCATTTTTTCCAATTCATGCACACACGCACATGTTTCATGGCAACTCTCTAGTGAAAGTTAATAATTATTTATTAAAATACCACACATAATTCAGGTTTATGTTGGGTTAATTTCCCGTTCAATCAAAATACCAAAAATTAATACTTAATTTTAATTCAGGCAATCCAGATTAAATTAAAGTTGAGTTCAATTATCCATATTTCTTTTCCTTTTAAAAATTAAATTTTCAATTAATAATAAAAATAAAAATTTAATCCAAGGTGTTTAAATCACCTATTTATAATTAACATAATTTTGATAATTTGAAATATTTTTTTTTAAATTTATAATGGTAAATTTAATATTTTTCATTTTAAATATATATCGCTGAACAATTCAGCTCTGTCGGTGCTTGGCAAATTGTCAGAATCCCTCGTAGATTCTCAATTTGTCATCACTTAGGCGGGTTGTCCGGTTCAGCGTAATCACTTAGTTAATCCCCCATATTTAGAGATACGGATGCAAAACGGCCCGTCATAATGTCGGTCTGTACCAGGATTGAGGTTCATTTCTGCCCGGATTTGTAACTCATACCCTTGAATTACAAAGTCCCTCTCCTTGAACCGGTTAGTTGGTATTTTATGACTATTTCAGGAATTCAACATTTTTATCGGGAAATTTAAATGGATCGTATAATTTCTCAACATTGTGAACTGATGTTGTGTAACGGATTTCGGTAATATTTTAGTAATATTTTAGTAATAATTTTTACTCTTCTGTAGATGATTTTGGTAATATTTTAGCGTTTTGAAGGAACAATTTTTTTTCTCGTATTTTGACACTAAATGATGCTAAAATAAAACGATAGAATGCTTATGATAAAATGCTTCTGGTAAGTACATTTGATTTTATCTTTCGCAAATTTTTACTTGTATTTAATAAATGTAATAAATTTAAATGTAGTTTGGCTCTTTGTATTAGTAAATTACCCAATTAATTAATAATAGAGTATACCTTAGCTGATTAATAGTATTAACACGATCCCGATTAATATATAACTTGGGGGGGGGGATAATTTATAAAAATTATAAATTTTGATGTTTGAAATTTAATCTATCTGTATATATTCTATATTGATATTTAATACTATTATCTTAAATATTATTCAACCTGGGGGGGGGGAGTAATTACGAACATTTGTAAAAAAAAAATTCTTAAGGGATTAAATAACTGCATGTATATAACCTAAGTTAGTAATTTTAATATTAGTACTGTTCGTAGTATAACTTGGGGGCGTATTTAGAATAATTTTAAATTATATTTTGTGAATTTGATATTGGTATATACACACATATACATATAAATATATACACACACATATACCTATATATGCATATAATTTAAATTATTAATATTGATGTCAGTTTGCGATCATTATATTATCTGGGGTGGGGAGGGGGGGGGGGTGTTACTAAGAATAGATTTTAGTGGTTTCCGATAATTTTATTGGAAGATAGGGCCATTGAAGCTAAATTTAGAGATAGGGGAATCCCAAAATCAATAATTGGTTTTATAATTTTATTTTTAGGAAATAAAGATAATTATTTTAATAATATAATAATAATAGTAATGATAATAGTAATAATAATAATAAGAGTGGTAATGTTAATGGTAATAATACTAATAATAATAATAATAATAATAATAATAATAATAATAATAATAATAATAATAATATTAATAACGATAATAATAATAATGTTAATAATAATAATAAATGTAAGTTTATATTTTTACAAGATTCCCACATAAGGGGGTATCATTTACGAAAAATTATGGAATTATTTTTTCTTTTGGTTTGGTTTGAAATATAATTTAACTCTATACGAAGATGATATAATTCAGTATACCTAAGGAATAGTTAATGGCTACATGATTTGAAGGGGGGTCATTTATGAAAATTTTCAATTTATATTTTAAAATATAATATAAGTTAAATATATATTAAGATAAGCTAATTTAGTATATTTAGGTGGTAGTTGATGACTATATGGTTTATGGGGGGTCTTTGATGAAAAATTTTCAACTATGATGTTAAAGGCAATCTAAGTTAAGTTAAATTTATAGTTTATATTTTAAAGCTAATATAATTTTATAATTTATATTTTTATGAAGTTAATTTTATGGTTTATATTTTAAAGCTAATATAATTTTATAATTTATACTTTTAAGTTTATAATTTATATTTGGTGAAGTTCAATTTATAGTTTATATTTCTAAAGCTAATATAATTTTATAATTTATATTTTTAAGTTTATAATTTATATTTTTATGAAGCTAATTTTATGGTTTATATTTTAAAGCTAATATAATTTTATAATTTATATTTTTATGAAGTTAAATTTATAGTTTATGTTTCTAAAGCTAATATAATTTTATAATTTATATTTTTATGAAGTTAAATTTATAGTTTATATTTCTAAAGCTAATAAAATTTTATAATTTATACTTTTATAATTAACTTAGAGTTATAATTTATAATTTTTAGTCAATGTAAATTTGTAATTTATAATTTCAAGAAATTAAATTTATAATTTATACCTTTATAACTAATCCTAATTTATATTTTGAAGAAATTAAATCTATAAGTATAATTCACATTTTTATGAAATTGAGAGGATAATTTATTCTTTTATGGGTTTACGATTTGTATTTTGACAGTTAGTTTAGAGTCTATTCAATTTAAAATCCAAGTCTTGCTGATACGCATGTCGAACACCTTTAGGAATACTATCACTACTAAATCAATCATTTTTTAAAAAATCTTTACTTTACACTATTACTAGAAAATTTATTTAAGACATTTATAAATCTAGATTCGACAAACGTATAGGTAGAGTTGGTTTTTGATGATATTTAACCGTCTACATTAATTGTGAATTGTAGAGTTGTGATTAATTTAGGTCTGAGATCTACTCTGTTTATTAACCTTAGTGTATTGTATTGTGATGATTTTGGATGTAGATTTTAACTATGTAAGTTATTCATGTATTGAAAGTCGGGAAGAGTGTTTGCTTTCGCGGCCCCACTGTGACCACTACGACAAACCTTACTGTTGTGTTGAGTCGAAACATCACTGTCGACCGATAAATAAATACATGGAGCCATAGCGGAGGGGTTTTATCGACACAACTCCATGGTAGAACCATGAAGTGGCCGACCTCCGATGACCGAACAAAAAGAAACCAATAATATTGATAAGTGCGTGCCAGGTAGTGACCTGCAATCATTGTGGGCTGTGTACTCATCGATGATAAAGTGCATAAGTGCAGGGTTGGCTGGGATCTGGCTTCAAAATCAATGATAACCGACGATCTCACTCAAACCTACATTTCTATAGTTAAAAAGAAATAATGAAAACAAGGTTTCAATAATAATAACTTATAATTCACAATGAAATCGTCCTTACCTACAATCTCAGAAAAATCAAAATCAAAAATTTGGCATAAGAGTAAGCATTTGCATTTGCATTTATTTTTTTTTTGCTTAAAAAGTGACGAAATGTGTTAGTTTATATAGCCTCTGTTTGACGTGTAAGTATACATGCGTGCATTGATGCAGTAAAACAAATTCAGATTATTTTAATTCTCGAACATTCGATTTTTAATTTTTATCGATTTTGATGGCGATTTTTCAGTAAGAATTTTTGTTTTTATTTTTGAAATTTTATTTTCGAATTATTTTTTATTAAATTTGCCTCCATGATGGATTTCAGCATTTCCAGAACATTCCATGCTAAATTTAATCTATTTCTTATTTTTAAATTGTTTTTTATGATTTCTTTTCTAAAATATTTATTTTTTAAACTAAAATATTTATTTTTTATAAATTTTATTGGGTCGTTTCGCCGTCATGATGGATTTCGCCATTTTTATGAATTGTTCTGGATTTTTATTCAAAATATCGATATAATTTTCTTTACGTAAGATTTTATGAAGATTTTCTTTAATTTTCTTTTTTAATTTTTACTAATCGCCTTTATTCGAATTTGTTTTTTGTTGTTTTATGTCTTTCGGTTATATTTGAGTAAGTTTTCGTGTAATACTTCTTGCTCGTGTTTTATTTTATTTTTAATTCAGATGTTTTATTTTTGGGTATATTATCTCTCTATTATCATTGTTTACTTGGTGTTTTATATATTTTTATTTAAGTAAACTTAATGCTGGATATGCGTGTTGTGTACTGACACATTTCGTCCCATTCCCAACTTTGGGTCTAGAAATCAGTTCTAGCCCAACAATAGAATAAGAGATATGAAAAGTGAAAAGAAATTAAATGAAATAGAAAAGGAAAAAAAAGGAATATTATCTTTTGACAAAGCATCAACACCGAGCGGAGAATCGGTCAAACGTGAATTTTGGTTATTGATTATTTATTGTTGAAAGAAATATATTTTTTGATTCAAATATACGTTAGGTAGTTTATTGTTTTGATTAAAAGAACACGAGGAGTCGGAGGTTACCGACTTAAATTACCTAAAACCAAACAATATAAAGATGAGAGATTTCATATTAGATGAACTGATTGAAACAGTCAAGCATAGACACCACAACAAAGATAAAAATATTGATAAAGCACTTGATTGGCTAAATGCAGACATTAGTGGGGGGGGGCATTGGCAGTACCATTACTATATTCTCAAAATTCAGGGACTCTTGTAAAAGACTGCGTGAAAAATTTAATATTAATTGTAAAATAATAATAATTAAGGGGCTTTTTAATCTAGAAATTAAATATAATAATGAATTAAATTGTATAAATTATATAAATTAATTTTGTTAGTAAAAATTATATAATAATATTAATAATGTTACTTATTTTAATTTTTATAAAAATGGCAGTAAATAAAATAAAAATTAAATTTATCAAAAATTTAAATAAATGCTATCAAAATTTAAAATATATTAAGACAATCGCTCATAATTTCTTCTTTGTTGAAGATTCAGTAAATTTTTAATATGGTGAAAATGTTTTTTAATAAATTTTAATGATAATTATCAATATACTTGTTAAACACGAATTATTTTCTTCTTTTTTCCACAATGAAAGAGTACTTCGAGTAATAACATTATAAATAATTTTCAAAAATGTTTTCATAAAAATTGGAGCTCCTCCTTCAGAAGATGCATTTTATCGCCTGTTTCCATGTCTTTGATTATAAAAATTGTGAGAGTCATATTTGCATGTTTCATTAATTTTTCTACCACATCTTGAAATCTATAATAAATTTGCAAATGCAATTGCTAATGAATTTCAAACACACAAATGACTTTGTATGCTTTTTTATACATCAATCCCACGCTTAACGAATTAATTCGTTCCAAAAATTTTGAACGTAAATCAAAATTTTGTTAGGCGAATTTTTATTTTAATTATCGGTAATATAAACCAAGAATTCTGATTATAAACGGGATTTTATACAAAATATTAATGTTTTACCAATAATATTCAAGAAATCACAACAATAAATACACAATTCGTTTGTTTTATTTTGTATTCTGTTTCTATCAAATAAAACACAAAAATTCGTAAATCGAATTGTTTTTCGTAAACAGAGGGATTTTTTTTCTAAATTACGTTACTTCGAAACTTCGTAAAAAAAGACTTCGTAATGCGAGGGATTGGTGTATAATTCATTGACTTTTCTTATGATATATATAGTTTTTATCAATTGCAACACAGTGTATTTAATACCAAGGAATCCTAATTTTTTAATGACACACATTTATTATTGGTTAGTTTTATTTTATATTATTGACGATCTTGTTTATCGCACTTGAAATGCATTCCATGAAATGGATAAAATAAGCTTATTATTTCATTGGAATTTAATACAAACCAATCAACTCACAAAACTTCACGTTAACTCCAAAAGAATTCCACGAACAAAATATTTCGTTTATAAAAACAAAGTCGAGAGACATCTGATATACCAAAACACTCTTCAAACTAAATAATAATAATTTCCGTCCTATAGTGAGTTCAATAAAAATAACCAACAACAAAAATCATATAAATGCCACTTTTTCTCGAGTGTTTTAAATGAGAAATAAATTCCTTAGCAATATTTTCGGAAAAACACGAAAGGTGAGACTTTTAATTCTGTCGAATTAAGGTTGGAAAACAAAACCGAAAGTATTATTTAATTGACAACTTTTTAATATCATCCAGTGTACTCGAAAAATCAGTTCGTGTTCATTCGACGATATTGCAAGACTGAATTATAATCTTCAAATTTCAATTTGATTAATTAACTTTAGACGAGCTTCTAAGCATTGGCAACTCATCTGAGCCTTTTTTCCATACATTGCAAGCTTGCAGCATTCCGATCTCCCTAACGCCTGGAGTTCGAAAACCAAGTCGACCGATAAACGTGAAAGTATCCTCGAAATCTTTCATCGACGAAGTTAACGGAAAATTCATTTTCGGAATATTTTTAATGTAACCCAAACTTATAAAATCTACCAAACTGTTTAACAAGGACTCTTTGTATTCTTTTGGAACATCTGTGTTCTTAGATTTGCATTCAGTAGACTCGTCTTGTAGAAAAAACATTAAATCACATTTACCCTTATTATCCATAGAGGGAGCTGTAAATCGGAATCCCCCGTCGATTATTCTATAAATCGGATTTTTAGTAATCAAGGCATTTACTTGTAAATATTTAGCGATCGCGGTATAGGGACAAATAGTTCGAAGATCGGTTATAATCGCTTTCAATACCTCTTCGAATCCTAATGGAATGACTTCTTTATTAACATAATTGTTGAAAATACTTCGATTTTCGATAAATTTGATGTATTCCGAATACGCAGTATTAATTTCTTTATCAACTTTAATTTGAGAAGATACAGCTTGGAAAGATAGAAACCCTAACCTTGTTCTCGTAAATAGTTGACTCTTTGTCATGCTGCTTACGTTTTCCGATGAGAAGGAGCTTAGTAGATCAGGAATGTAATCCATCCTTGACATAATTACAATAGGAACATCTGTAATTGCTGATCTTTTTACCTTAATTGCTTCCAATGGACTAAGAATATTTTCAAATTTCTCTATTATACTTTCTCTAGTCTCAAATAAACTAGGTAGATAATTAAAGTATTTGTTAGATTCCAACCAATCGACAGGGGTATTATTTAGTAATCTATTTGAGGAAAACTTTTGCAAACAGCTAAAGACATCATCTAACCCTAAAAATAAGCTACAAAGAATACCAGACGAAGAGAAAATGTCATAAAACGAGCTTCTAATAGGAGGATCGGGAATATACGCTGAGCCGTCAATCAACCAGATTTTAGAAAACCAATTTACTTCTCTGTTCATAATCATATAAATAATTCCAGTTGTCGCTCCACTATTTTCCGCAAGTAACATCATGTTATGTCTATTACCATCAAATTTATCAAGATATTTGTATACAAACTCCATAGCCTTCAAAAAGTCAATCACTCCAATATTTTTGGGAGATTTCATTGTTTGAAAATTGGAAAATCCTAAGACTCCTAATCGGAAATTTATCGTAATGAAAATCGAATTAGACCTTTCAACTAATAAATCCCCAACTTGAAATGGCCGGTTTTCTAAATATGTTCTACCAGAAAGTAAAATTACAACTGAGAATTTAATTTTGCTTGTGTTTTTAAAAAAATTAAAAATTCCTTTCTCTGTTTTAAGAGGCATTTTAATATTTATAGTTAGGCAGTGATCGATTCCATGAATCTTAGATTTGTTAAAGGTTATTTGCTTACAAGAAACATGAACTGAAGAACTGAAAACCCTTAGACGACCTTGGTCGAATTGTCTCCGATATGGCTCCAGTGTTATCCAGTATGCCTTATAACAATCCAAAAAAGATAATAATGGTCCAGGCTTATTAAAGTGAAATTTTTCAATCGGTAAACTGCCATATGGAAGTCCAACAAATTCTTGAATATTTCCACGAATATTCATTACAATTGTTGCACAGTATGTCACTATCGAGCCACGAGGAACGACGTCCTTCTCAAACGTGGTGGTAGTCATTTCTAGCCATAGATTATGTAAATAAAAGTGACCTATGACCGACAAAATAGCAATAGTGGACCCTATCAGAAAGAAAACTAAGTACAAAACCAAATACACTATTTTACGAATTTCCCAACTTATTTTAGTTGAAAATAAACTTTGTAAGGCAATCGGTGATTCTAAATTAATTTCAGAAATTTTTTGAGTTTCAATACGCTTTTTAATATCAATTTCTTCTTTATTGTCTAATGTTTTATAATCAGTTTGATCAGCTGGTCCCCGTAACGCTTCAGTGGTTTCCTTTTTAATATCACTGTCATCGTTATCGTCCTCTTTCTCATCATAATCCTCTTCCTCTTCATCGGCCACATTATAATTGTTTTTATTATCTTTCATTTGTTATTAAAATAAAATTGATTACGGATATATAAATATTGGTCTCATAATCATTTTCAATTAAAAAGTAATTATACCATAAAAACACGTATTAAGTTAATTCGTTAATTTAAATAATAATTTATTTATTTTAAATCGAAATAAATCTAAAACTTGTAATTACATTAGAAATTCAGTTAAAATTCTAAATGACAAAGTAATTCCTTCAGTTGGATTAATTTAATTGTTAATTCATTTGTTTAAATTTTAATTTCGATAGCAGATATTCAAATATTTTACGATTTGATTTAAACAATTGAAGTAAACAGTACTGAGAAATTTATTCACCAATGTCCAAAGTTGACTATGTAAATTGATTTTTAATTAGATTTTATTAACAAAAACTTCCATTTTAAAAGTTTGTTTTTCTGTATCACGTTAATTTAAAATTTAAACTATTAGAAAATAAATTCAATAGTTCGAATTTTAATTTAATCAGATTTTCAAATCATTAGGAAGTTGTAATAAATAATAAAAATGAATGATTCGTAATTAAATTTTCAGATTGATTTGTGTGATTCTGAGAATAATATTAATCAACCCAAATCTCTTAATCAGAAATTAAATGGAACCCACATTAAAACACAAGAATTATCTTTTAGGCCAAAAACTGTGGCTCTTAAATGTATCGGTATGGAATATTTATTATCAATGATTTTTCATCGTAATCGTCTCTGAAGGATTGAGTTTGATCAGAATGCAATATGGCGATAAATTGTCAAAATTAACTTCAAATCCTATACCGAATGGCCAATCTAAATCAAGTAAGTTTTTTATTTTATATATAAGTTCTATTTAATTTGCTATATTGAATCTTTACTTTAAATTTTAATAAAATTATTTATTATCAGTAAATGAAATTAATCAATGAAATAATGCAATTGTTTTAGCTTACATTTTTAGTTTTATTTTGAAATTGGTATTTCAATCAATTAGTAAGCTGATTACAAATCTAAAAATAGCCAATTTTTGGAATTGTTTATTTTGATAAATTAAATTAAATTTGTATTTTTATAATTTCTTATTTTCTAATTTGATCGCTAATAAACACCCAATAGCAGACAAATTGAATAATCTATTGAAATTTGTTTCACAAAATGCAGTTTGACATTCTAGGGGAAATAATTCGTTTTAATATGAGTGAAGTAAATGAGGGTTATAAGAATACCTTTACGTAATAGCTATACGTATAACCAGGACGGGTCAATCGTTAAGATTCATTTACAATAGTAAAAGCTACTTGGAGAGTTTATTTTGAATTTATTATCATAAATAAAGAAAGAAGACTAAATAAATTGAAAATATTGTATGCGGCGATTGGTGACCCGTTAGAGGTCTTTACTCACTTCTTATGGGGTATTTTATTGATAAAATTTTTGAAATACATTTATTATTAAACCTTGAATAATTACGCCAATTTGATGAATTACCGAATTGATTATAATAGTTTTTTCATGATTCTACGAAATTTGAAGCCTTTAGGATAATTTTTCATTTAACTTAAAAAGTTATCGTTAAAAATTAATTTAAATAAATTAAAATATTGATTTATAGTCTAAAATGAAGATAAAGAATGCAAATAAAAAAGGGCATTCTAAAACCTACCCAAAAAATAAATCAAATTAAAATTAGAAATTGATATTTTGAAAGCCTGCTGTTTGCATGTTTAAAAAAATTCAAAGAAATAATTTAGCTAAAAGTTTGTAGGGACTGCTAAGATATTTGTAGGCAAAACAGATTGGATTATTTGGTTATTAAACGAGACGCAAATAGAGTTGTTTTTGGATGTAGAGAAAAATCATGCACTTTAAAATAAAATTGAATTTGTCTGTAAAAATAGGTAGATTTTGAATTTAATTTTTTTGACCCTCTATTTGTATCACAAAGAGATTTATAGTTGTTTTTGAATTTACTCTTCGGTTTAAAAACATACAAATTCCAAAATTGAATTATTGAACTATTTTCGGTGATAGCTGAAAGTAGTTGAATTTAACTTAGTAATAATAACTCATTGAATTGTCAGTTATTCTTGAACTTAAGGCGGATTTTGAAATCTGACATTCAGTTACTTTTTGACACTTTACTGACATCCAAAACATAAAATTTATACTTATCTCTTTGCTTGCTTTACCAAGTTAAATCTCGAATTCCTCGACAAACTAGACAGAAATTTAGTATAAGCCAAAAATCTCAAAATTTACCAATAGTCACATTTAAAATTTTGTACAATTTTCAGTGGCAATTGAAACCTTTGAATTTAACTTACAAATCGGAATACATTGAATTAATAAACTAACTGAAAGTCAACTTTAAATGACTTCGACAAATATAAACGCTGTACCGACTTATCCAAAACTTACAGAAAGTATCTCTTCGGTTTCTTCTCAGTTTATATTGTCGAGGCTAGTTTCAGTCCAAAAATTTGAAAATTCTTAGAGTTGATGTTAAAACATGTTTAGTGACCTTGTGGATTCCAAAGGAATGGATTGTTGCAATAAATTGAGATCATACAATTATATAAAAATCAACCCATTAAAACAGAGTTTTGTATAAATCCTTTATATACAAAATCTTCACTTGATCATATTACTTTGCTACAAGATAGAATTTTATGAAATATTTAGTTGACGCTAGCGACCCTTTATATATTGATTAAAAACCTAATTTTTGTACGATTATTTTTTCACCAAGAAGAATGAAACGAAGAGATTTGCGAATACTTTTGAACAATATAAACTTTTGTCGGTGTCATAAGACACACACACACACATAGTTATTAAGTTTCTAGACGTGGAGTTATAATTAATGAAAACAGAGATTATTATATTTATTATTGTATTACAATATGTGTACAAAAGCTATTAGTATGAACTTTTATCCCTTTACATCAACAATTAAATAAAAAACAAATTTAAATCTCTTTAATCCTTTAATTATAAATTGATTTTCCGAGTTTTTTCGCAGCCAAATAGTCTATTAATTGCAAAAAAAATGTTTGCAATTATCTTTTCTAATGGCAATAACCGATAAGCCAACTAAAGGTACTTCTCCAATAATTTTTAATTACTTTCAACATGGAAAAACTACTGGAAAGTTTAGTATAAATCTCAGAACAATACAGATATTTATATATAATTCCCCAGACAATTTTTTACCATCTAAATCACAATTTTTTCATTTTTTAAAACTGCATACGGATCCTTAAAACTTCTCAATAAATCTTCATCCATTTTACATACCCAGTTCACAGAACGCAATAGATTTAGTCAGTTATATAACTCAAATATATATCTTACGTGCACACCTTGGCAACGCATTTGTCTGGCCCTTGTGTAATGCCATGCACATTGGAGTGATTTGATCTGTACCTCTTATCTCTGTACGAGTTCGAGAGCATACCCGATTTAATGGAAATAGAAATATTATTGAGCGCAAATTAAAAGTAGTAGACATTTAAAAATTTTACAAAAACTACCTGAAACGTGTTACTTGTGATACCTTGATGATAAAATCATTCAAACCTATAAATAAAATCGTTTTTATCGAAGTTATTTAGTGCCTGACGATGACAGTGGAGATGTGGAAATATATTTAAAAAAAAGTGCTTTTTTATTTAAATAAAATAAAAATCACTAATTATGAAACACATTAAAAGCATTAAACACATTTCCACGACTAATATATATCCGAGTCCTAACAATTACCTTACAAGGACAATCGAATTTTACTATTAATGATCTTTATCCATTTATGAATTAGAGCAGTGTTTCCCAAACTTTTGATACTTCGTACCACCTTGATCATTTTCATTATATAATGTAGCCCTTTGCTTTAAAATTTTATAATATGATTAAGTTTTTTTATAATATCTTTTTTAAAATATACGACCTCTAAATTAATAGCATTAATGAAAAATTAAATACTTTTATAACTGAAATATTGTAAAATAAAAAATACTATACTTAATTTATTGTAATTAATGAGAAGGATGAAATTGCTTATGCTGAAATAATAATTCATCATAATTTGGTTCTACGTTGGTTAATTTTAATCTTAGATGAGATTCAACATCTAAAAGCCTATTTATTTTTTTCGATTTAATATCTACAAATGTAGAAAAATCAACTTCACATAAATATGATGTTGGAAAGGGAAAGATGCATTTCAGGGCCTTTTCTGATAAAGAAGGATATGTTGATTGTAGCTGTAACCAGAATGATTGAAAAGAGAATTTCATATGCTTATTTTTCAAGAAACCACCTGAAGATATTTCTAATAAGCTTTCTTCTTCTGCATATGATAATCCTTTTGGCATCGATGTTATATTAATATCAAATGGATATCTTATCCATTCTATATTTTTCTTTAAATCAGGGAAATATTTGAAAATTGAAAAGGTCTACGGATCCCAACAAAATCCATCGTGTACCCCCAAGGGTACGAATACCCCGGCTTCGGAAACAATGAATTAGAAAAAACGCTTTAATTTTATAATTTTAAGACTTAGTTTGCCACAAATAAGTATTTCTTTCTACAATAAAACTTTTTCAATTATTGGTACATCAAATTGGATTATAAAATTTCCACCTCACATTATTTATAATTATGAAAATTATATTCAAATCTTTATCAAATAAAATATAATTAATACTAATTCAGGTTATTATTTACTATCATGGACACATGTAAAACCGTTTAATAAGGACAATAAAATTGGCAAAATATTTTTCCATAATAGGATATTACTAAATTCTATTACAATATTTATTGGTTATAATTAAATGTCTTATCTTTCTACGACAATGAGAATAAAATTTCTAGATTTTTCATCGATTCGCTTAAATTTATAGGTCTTATTTTTACAAATCAAGATTCATCATGGCATAATTATAGTATAATGCTACCGAATGTTTAGATCGTCTCCATTTTTTCGGAATAGTGCAATGCAGTCCATATCAGAGACAAACTTGTTAACATTAAATCTATCTAAAAATAATATTTAATGGTTGTAAATAAATAATAATTATAGTATAATGCTACCGAATGTTTAGTGTTTTCATCTGTTCGACTTTGATGCTTGTCACTACCAACATTCTTGAAAGCGTTCTTCATTCAATAGCCGTAAGTTGTTTATTGCACTCTTACATTCTATCACAGAAGCCTATCACATCACAAACTCCAACAACACGACAAGTACTTCCTTCTGTTGCTATCAGAGGAGTGCGATGTAGTTTCTCAGATCATATAGTAATAACATGAGTTAATTTTGGTCTAAATCCCACATAGCTCTAAGAGTTCATAAAGAATCAGGAACGTTAATGAATTTCTCAACCTTATTTGCAGCATCAAATAAACTGAACTGTATTTTTGTTTTAAAGTAGTAGCTGCTGAATTAGTGAAGCCTTCTAAATGTAAATATTTCGACCAGCCTTCCTGCCCAGCTACTAATTAGCATAGTATGGTAAAAACGCATTTGTAAAAAATTCTATTAGTTATCCACTATTAGCAGCATTCCAAAAGTCGTTTTAAAGTTAAATCGTAGCTGCATAGTAATTCCTATCTAGAAATACCACCTAAGCAAGGGAGTATTTAGATCGTCTCCATTTTTTCGGAATAGTGCAATGCAGTCCATATCAGAGACAAACTTGTTAACATTAAATCTATCTAAAAATAATATTTAATGGTTGTAAATAAATAATAATTATGGGTTTCGAATATCAATTTTTATGAACTTTTTTATGAATATTTAAAAATTTAATATTTTTACTGACATTTATATAACTGTCATATATGCATACTGTCAATTAGAAGGGATTTAATACATTCTATTTATCCTTTTATTTATTTACTATCAGTTTCATGTGTTTCAATTTTCATTTATTTTCAAATGCTTAATGGCCTTGATCGATTATAGCATGATTATTTTAAGACCTTCAAAAAGACGATATCTGGGCATCAATTTGGACTGATGACCATTTTTCCAGTAAACGATATCCTCTTAAACACATGCTCGAACAAAAATATGATAAAAGCTGGAAATGCCCTCATAATCGAAGCTTATTCTGTCAAAATACGAATAAAATAAGTCGAATACAGTGGATTCATCACGTACGCCGTGGTCATTTGCGAATCCACCACCAATGGAGAAAGTTACTGAAGCGCAATCAACAAACTGGGATGTCACACATTTTCGAGGTCACATGTGTACTGTGCAGTAAAACTCGAAAAGTCACACCGGTTACGCCAAATGAGTTTCTTCAACACATGAAGAAGTAATTGATTGGTTGATAATAATGACAAATATTCAATAAACCATTCACTCCTTAGAAATTGATAGTTTAGAAGAACTAGCTTTAATAATAGATTTACTGACTCTTAATAAGCATTTCTAGTGAATTAAGGTAAAGGAATTCGTGTAAGGGCAATAGATAATCTAATATGAAATTGCGCTTATGTAAGGTTTCAAGAAAGCCATTTTAGAAATAGAGTTAATTAATATTAATTTAAATTTATTAATTTTAGATAAAAATCGATTAATTATTGATTTAATCGCCTGGGACACTGGAAGCACTTAAAACAAAATATTGAAATATATTTAAATGCCAATTTGATATTGTTCAAGGATAATTAAATAAAATTTTTGACTAGGGTTTCTAAATATCCGATCTATTTGATTATTCAGATATCGAATACATAAAAATTAAATTATCCCGATAATTAAAATAAAAAATAAGACATGTATTTTATTTTGCAGTATTTAATTCATTAATGTATATTTTTCGTGTATCTATATTAATCCATTCTTATACAGTCACAAAATAACAAATATAGTAACAAATCATAAAAAGGCTTAAATTATCATTTTATTGTTTTAAATCATAAAATAAATATAAAAATGAATTATTAATAAATTTAATTAAATTATTGAAGTTATTGATTCATTTTTGAAAATGCATATTTTATAAAAATTATTGCTTTAAATGTCTCGAAATTGAGTCGAGTTCTAATTTTAGTCTTGGTGAGACCAGCAAATGAAAATACGCGCTCCGTTGAAGTCTATGTAGGTTTTATTGTTAATAATGCGCGATATAGAATATCTAAATTGTCTGTCCTTTTTTATAATTATTTAAATAAATAAAAAAAAATCTTTTACAGCAATGGAACTTTCTCCATTCGCCTTCTCAACATGAGTAATCGAAGCAATTGCATTCTAAAGTTGTTTCTGCAGTCACGATTTCGTACAAATTTCACTACTTAGACTTTCCTCATCTTCACTTTCAATAGTAATTTCTTCAGTGATTTCCTCATTTAGAATCACTCATCTATTCGATTTTTTATCTGTTTTAATAATTTTTTGGAAAGATCCGTTCCACTTTTCAAAAACAAATTTGTGAACGCCTTCAGCTTCAAAAGCGTCTCTGAATTTTTGCTTAATTCTTTTACAGCTGTTTCCAGTGGGAATAAGACATCTAGAAACTCTTAAAATAGCTAAATACCTGTTCGAAAATTTTTGTTGACCCAAAAGTTTTATTTACAGGATCTTTAATTTGATGGAAGCGTTTTATCATCGCTATCAAGGAATTCCAACATATTTTTATATCCAACATCAACTGCAATAACTTACCTTCTTTATCTTTAACATATCCTTGTAAAATATTGTTTTTGACTGAAGAGGATATGATGGTTCTTATAATTTTTCTGCTGTTTTTTACGTCATCAACTTTTTCGGTCAAATCTAGAAAATCATCTCCTTTGTGCTGTTCGAAGACTATGTTAGCATCTTCCAAACTATTTATAGTGATATCTTTACTGTTTTCGACAGCGTCATCTTGTATTTCTTGTTCAAACTTCTAGTCACTGCATTAATCAACTTTGCAAAGCAATTTGATTATTTTTTTTACAAAATAAGGGGTTTTTAATATCCGGATAATTACAAAAAAGTATCCGGATAATCTAATAGTCAAAATTGGTCGAATAATTAGTCGGGTATCCGGATTAGAAACCCAAATTCATAAATCAGTTTTTATTGGTTTATAATAAAATGGTACTCAGTATTGCAAGAACTGAAACGAATAAGTTTATTTTTCTCTCAGACAGATAACTGATAACTACCAATTAAACAATTTTTTTATAAACCAATGAAAACGCTTTGGCATTTTATTGGTCAAAATAATTTTATGAATTTTCTGTGGCCTTAACTCCAGGATTACTTTGAAATATCCATTCTTGTAATATCACAGCGGGTTTACTTTATATGACAATTAAATTTGGTAATTTAGCTCATCAATAATACTCGAATTTTTTCCTTTCTCTGAACTGTCGCTTTATTGATTTAAGAACTGCTATATTCGATTTCTTGACCAGTGCACAGATTCATTTCATAATTCTAATATTGATTATATGAATTATTTAGAATGCATCCACAATTTCTCGTCTATTCCGACTATTTCACGTATTTCCAGCGATGTTACATTTGCAATGATGAAACGAAAACATTCCCACAGAACATTAACCATCGGCAAATATGTATAACAGCTGTCAATAATGATCCGAATCAAGCTGGAACCGCCAATTTCAATGATTGTTTCACTAGCCAACCCGGTAGGTCAATTGTGTCGGTGTCTATGGAGAATGATGCCAAGAAATCTTTCGACCAAAAATTGAAGTCTTTCAATTCTTTTAGAAGAACGGCTCTTTATTATTGGTTAAGTCGTAAGAAGTACTATTATTTTTATTAATTTATTATTTTTATTATTAACTTATTATAATTTTCTTATTAATTTTTATTAAATTAATTTTATTAATTTATTATTATTTTAATTAATTTTTACTATTAATTCATTATTCTTGATATTATTATCAAATAATTTTATTATTAATTATTTATTATTTTTGATTAATTTTATTTTTAATCTATTATTATTATTATTATTATTATTATTATTATTATTATTATTATTATTATTATTATTATTATTATTATTATTATTATTATTATTATTATTATTATTATTATTATTATTATTATTATTATTATTAATTGGTGTCAATTGTAGGATTGATTATATGAAATCTGTTACTATGGCGTCCAATGGAACTAGTCAACTTCAAGATAAACATTCGCTCTCAACTGTGCCCCAATCTGAAGTAAACATGAATCCAATGAAACATCCTGTTGGCTCTAGCGTATCGATATCAGAAAGAATTCCTCCAGGATCAATGCGAAATCTTTCGATTCCAAGCGATCGATTTTTTATGCCGATTCCGTTTCCGTTGCGTAATGAGCTGATCGTAAAGAAATCATATTCCGATTGGTGTAAATTAGTGAATCCTGCCAATTCAAAAATACCGAAGGTCAATCCGATATATTGTGAACTGTGCAACGCCATGCTAAGAAACGCACATTCCCTATATTGCCACATAAAGATGTGTCACACTAATGTGAGTTCATTCTCTTTGATTTTTGACGCCCTTTTCGATGAAATATTTCGTATTTTTCGATTTTTCAGGCATATCATTCTAATTTGTCACTTAATCAATAATTTCCATTGTCACAATTGATCGAAAATTGATTATTTTAATTTTAATCACACACATCAATATTTATGAATTTAAGAAATTTATTGATTCTGTCATATTCTTAGACATAAATTATAAATCTATAATCAATAATCTAGATTATCATTATTGATTTCAAGTTGTCTAATTTTATTAAAGAATAAATCAAGAAACAAATTTATCACAAATTATCGAAAATCAATAATTTCGATAATTTCAATTAATTGACAATAACTTATAGGTTTATAATAAATCAATATTTTCAAATATTCAACAATGTCAATCAATTGTTTATCAATTACCACGACCGATCGAAAATTGTTTTTTTATTTTTGAAATCCAAATAAATAAATATTTAAAAAAAATCAAAATTATTGATAAAATTTCCATTTAATATCGATAAATTGCATTATAACTTCCTATTCCCGCTCTCTCATCGCAAATTAGACCTAATCAACAATTTAGATGATCACAATTGATTGGATGTATTGGTTTGCCTGAACTGATAATTCCATTGCTTCCATAGTGATATATAATAATATCAATATTTATATATTCTATTTTCACCTTCATTACCCAAAAAATTAATTAAACCAAATGCTCCAGTACATTTATTAGATGCATTTAATATGCTAAGGTGGGTAGATTTTTTTAAACCTGAAAGCAGTACAAAGAATGGAAAAGTGCGGGTTTTGTAATAAACATTATTTTATGATGATTCGTCATTTTTTGTCTCAAAATGCATAAATAAAATGAAAATGTGACCAATAATATGACATCAAAACCTATGACTGATTTATTGATGTACATACAAACCGTATTATAGATGCTTTTATTCCATGCCCGTGACGACATTATTTGAACGGTTTAGAAATCACAAAAGCCTAGTACTCAGTAAAGCGAAACGAAAATGTTATTATTATATCAACCGTAAAATACGTCGTTTTAAAGTTGGATATGACAAAAATAAACATTTCCCACAATTCTTGTCCCTTTATACCTCTTTCAGAAGGCTCCCGAGGACATTCTTTATTTTCAAAAGAAAATTTAGAAAATCAAAGCTATTTAGTTACTCGCTCCCCCTCCCCCAACGGTGATCTGAAAATATCTATAGACACATGACATAAAGGCGAACTACTTTGGCTTACATCGGTTATTTCCAGACATTCAACAATTCATTAATTTTCCTTGACAACGGCTTGAATATTTACCATAGTAACCGAATGTGTTGCTAGTCATGCCCTAAACAATTGGATACCCTTCCTATTGTCATATTCGTGAATGGTCCTTAATGGATAGAATTTATGTGTATGCTACCGAAGTAGACCTCTAGTTACTATACCAACCGTAAAATATATCGTTTAAGATCTAAAAATATAGTTCAGACATAGAAATTTAATAGAAAACAAATAAATAAGCTTTCAATAATGTTAATTACTGTTTGCATTGGAATTTTTAAAATCTATTTTAATCGCTACTAACAGGTGCTTTTTGCGGATAATCAATGCAAATCTTGTGACAAACGTTTCTTGACGTCCCAAGGTTACAAAATACACTATAAAACAACTAAGCGATGTTTGGTTGCTCGTAAATGTGGAATCTGTGGCCAGTCCATCTCGATTAATGATATTTACAGTCACCTGTATGACAACCACAAGGTAATTGATTCATTCTGTAACTGATTATGCTACAACCGGTCTCTGATCTCGATCTCATATATTACTATTGGGATTTCTTTTAATCACTTCATTTATGAGACCATTAAGCAGCTCCATTTTGTGTTCCAGAGTAGTTTCGGCAAAGTTTTGGAGCTTGGCAGTTGCCTGATTTGCAGGAACTCTATCACTGATGTCGGCAAACATCTATTCGATGCTCACGGAATATCCAATGCTGTCATTACTCAGCCGGAAACTGCCGGTTTAACAAACTACCGAAACGGGACACTTTTCAATTGCACGAAATGCTCTCTGACATTTATCTCAGAAATTGAGCTCAGGAATCACGCAATTAATGTAAGCATTTGACCTTGACCTGCTTTACACAATATTCAAATTCTCTTTACTAAATAATCTAAATTCTATAAAATGCAAATTTTGCACAATCAATCGACTTTAAAATCTCAATAATAATAATAATTTTCACCTGTGTATATTGTCATATTATATTGATTTTTTGTTCATGATTTATGGTAAATGAAATTCCGTCCTGTAAAAGTTGATTGCACAAAATTAATATTATTTATTATATTAATAAAAATAATATAAAATATTATTAAAATTATTATATTAAATAATACAAAAAATATTAAAAATAATAAAATAATAAAAATAACATCAGCATATAAAAATACGGTGTGGTTTGAATGTTTTTAATTAAGTTTTGTATCTTGATGAATATTGAATAATAGTTATGGTAAAAAATAATTGAAATAATATTTTTTAAAAGAATTTTTAAAAATGAATAATTATTTAAAATTGTTATTTATAATTTAAAAATTTATAGATTTTATAATGTGCTAAGCACAGGGGGCGCCGTAAATTTTATAAAAGCCATAAATTTGATAAAATTTGCACTTTCAAATATAATTTATGATATTACAAAAAATTATGAATAATTTAAAAAATTTCCCAAGAGAGGCCACTGGTTGAAAATAAAAAAATTGTTTTTTTAGCGGCGCATTATAGTTTATAGGGCAGGGGCGACAAATTTCTAAAGACGCCTTTGCTCGTGTATGTAGGTAACCTGACAATAATGGTGATGCTATCGAAATATTTAGTGAAAAAGATGTATGAATGGTGATTTTTAATAATATTAAAATTATTTATAATAATTAAATACAAAATAAAACAATATTAAGCATAATAGGTAATAATAAAAATATAATAAATAAATAATAATAATAATTAAAAAATAATAATAGTAATAATAATATGAAAATTAATTGTAACAACTTAACACAAAATAAAAAATATTATAAAAAAATATTATTAAAAAATATTATAAAAAATATAATAAAAAATATATTAAAATAAATAAATGAAAAAAAATAATATTAAATAATTAAAAAAAGTCATAATAAAAATAAATTAACAAAAAATACATAATAACAATATCAAAATTAATTATTATAAAATTAATAAAAAAATAATATTAATAATAAAAATATAAAGAATATTAATTAATAATAATAATAATAAAAATAATAATAAAATAATAATAAAATAATAAAAATAATATTAAAATTAATAAAACATAAAATTAATAATAAAAATGTAAAGAATATTAATTAATAATAATAAACATTAATAATAATTTTGTTAAAATTAATGCAAAATAAAAATAATAATTTAAAAAAATAAAATTAATAAATAAATAAATGAAAAAAATAATAATATTAAATAATTAAAAAAAAGTCATAATAAAAATAAATTAACAAAAAATACATAATAACAATATCAAAATTAATTATGATAAAATTAATAAAAAAAATAATATTAATAATAAAAATATAAAGAATATAATTAATATAAAGAATATTAATTAATAATAATAAAACAAATAATAATAATAAAATAATATTAATAATAATAATGTTAAAATTAATGCAAAATAAAAATAATAATTTTACAAAATAAAATTAATAATAAAAATATAAACAATATTAATAATAATAATAATTTTAAAATTAATGCAAAATAAAAAATTAAAATAATAATTAAAATATAAGGAATATTAATTAATAATATTTATAATAATACTTATAATAATACATTAACAACATTAATATATTTAATATTAAAATTTTTTATAGTGATTAAATTCAAAATAAAACAATATTAAAAATAATTTGTAATAATAATAAATAATTAAAAAATATTAAAAATAATAATTAAAAAAGTTAATAAAATATATAATAAAAATATAAAGAATATAATATATTTGATTAATTTTTATTATAAATTACTACAAAATTAAAGATTTTAAAAAGGATCGAATGAGAATGTAATAAAATTTATAATAAAACTAATAAAAATTAAATTTTATTTTTATTACAAAAATCATAACCCAACAAATTTCTCGTATAATTTAGAGAGATCATCAATTTGAGTGTCCTAAATGTCCGAGATTGAAATTTTGTCTCCACTGGGAACTGATCAGCCACCAAAAGTCTCTACATCCAGAAGAGGAATCGGATCTCAGTTGTGAGATCTGTTCAGAAGTGGAAAATCATCCAAGCGCCCTTCAACAAATGAAATTCGAAAACCCCAGTGACAAAGTCAGTCATTTTCTCAATTCCCACAACTCTCATTGCGCAGTCGTCCTGAGCAAGATAGATGTCAATTTAGATCGAGATCTGTAGAGGCGGTGCCTCGCCATTTTGTGCATTTAAATTGAAATATATTTCTATATATTTTGTTACACTTGATAAATATAATCGTCTTAGACTTTTTTAAAAAATGTTAAAAAATTTCTACATGCTCTATTATTATGAGTTTTAAACGCAGGAGCGCTTCAAGCGGCCGTTTGAAATGGCGGCAAATTTAAAATAATTAACATTTGCAAAAAAATATCATTCGTAAAATTAAAAAAAACCACGATTTTGTGATTGAACGCGCTTCAACTTAATTTTCATATATTATTATCTTGTCAAAGTCATTTAGTGTTTTAATTTTTGAACCTTTTGAAGTTTTGAAATTTATAAAAATTAATAAGAGATTTTTATTTAAAAACAATTAGACATACATAACGAAAAAAGGTATAGATTAATTAGTCTAATTTTTACTTTAATTAAAATGTTATTTTAATTTTGGAATATAGAAAAATTTTTTAAAGAAAGGACGCGGAGCAACAAGAAATTATTTTGCACAAAGGCGGCTTAATAGCATGGCAGGCCTCTGTTTAAACGACTTCAAAATAATACATTTTGATTTTAAAATTTTCATTTTTATTGAATTTTTGTTTACCAATCAATATGGAAAGTGTAAATAATTAGAAATCTATTTGTGTGACATTTCACCATAATTAGAACCGATTCTTTCAGTGTTTTCTAGCTGGGAATTATATGAATGTGGTTCAAATTTAAAAATTCCAATTCTACAAATCGATCTAAACGGTGTTTGATATTTGGTAATTTGTATTTAATTGTATTATTTTATAATATTTCGTTTTTCTTGGGGGGGCTAGAATAAAATGAAATAAGATGATACAGTAACAGTTCTAATTATATTATTGAGTATTCCGAGATCAATAATGCTTCATAGACTAAACAAGTGCATATTTTCAATAATTCATTAATTATTATTTAAGTAGTCAACAATCAAATTTTATGATTTTTTGAATTATTCTTGCCAATCCAGAGAGGTTAAGAAAATGTTAAAATCGAAATGCAATAATTTCTTAAAAACTAGATTGAAATTTTATTCAAATATAGAAATTCATAGAAAACTGAAACTCTAAATTCAAACTTCGACCTTTGTATTTCGTCAATATACCAAAAATGAAAATAAATTTACGAAGTCGCTTTGCCTTTCAGAATAGACAATTTCTTTTATATGAAGCTTGTATTCAAAACTGTAATTGCGTAATTAAATTTGTTTTAATATGCAGAATTTCTGAATAAAATAGAATTTAAAAAATGTGTAGAATTTAAGCGTTAAGGAGACGTAAATAGACTGGCTATGGATGTTACACACTATCTAAGTAAGCTTTATTTAACTATGATTGACTGACCCAGGCGTTTCGCTCTGTGGAGAGAAATAAGAGGTGAAGAATCGTAGACCATCATACGAAATCTTGAACAGATCTTTAGAGGATGAGGTTCCCTTGATGAGCTAGTGATTTATACTGCGACGTCATTTCGGTCGACACAAATTAAAGTACTGTGGGGTGAGAAATGTGTGTTTCGATGTGCTTATCGGCCATAAGGAAAAGGCATAATTGAATGAAACCATCGTACAATTAAACGCATGGCAGCAAGAACTAACTAGGGAATATTGGAAATAGTATATTGGTATAACCTGGCACCTAATGACAAATACGGAACGCTGTCGTCTTCATTCATATTTTCATATTGGCGCTCGCAATACAGAAGAGAAGACACAGGACACGTTGGTGATACAGTTTACGTTAAACTACCAAACGCAAAGTGCGCATCGACATGGGGTGAGGGAATTGTAACCAAGGTAAATTCATCAACAAACTTCGATATCAACGGGATTCGGCGACACTATTCCGACATACGACCGGCTGTCAACGAAGCGTAGACAAACCTAGACAATCCCATGCTCAAATCACTGCGCCAAGATGAAAGTAGAAGCAGGATCAGAAGACCTCGATATCTTGATGATTTTGAAACCAGTTTTATCGAGAACGAAGATAAAAATCACGAGGAGATGTAATTGCGTAATTAAATTTGTTTTAATATGCAGAATTTGTGAATAAAAAAGAATTTAAAAAATGTGTGATTTCATCTTGGTCAATAAAACTACAAAAACCAAATTCAGACATCTGGTTAAAATTTGAGTTAAATGTAAATTTCTCAAAATTTATTAAAAAAATAAAAAACTAAATTGGAAACTTTTATTGACCGTAGGGTGACATTGAAATAACATTACATCAATCTTGCATCACCATTACCTATTTTTCTTTATTTTATTTCTAATGACATTTATTATTTAATTACATTTTTATGTATATAATTATTAAATCAAAGTTTAGCAGCACTGCTTTTTAATGAAAATAAATAATGGGGTATTATAAAATGTGCTCAAAAACATTACTGTGCTAATGAGTTACTTGATTGTGCCCATGGATTTATAATATGTAATAATTAATTAATTATTTGACATCAAGAAATTTCTGTGCTCATGGATTTATTATTTGGGCACATAAATTAATTTAATTAACTTGAAAAAAATTAACCCTTAAAGATTTAACTAATTATAGACATGAACAATATAAATACAATTTGAACAAAGACATGCAATACAAGTGCATGACTAACATGTAGACTTTCGAATGATATATAACTTATGTGTGTGTTTGTGTTCACGTAAAACTTTCCATTATTTAGTGCCCTTTATCAATGTTTTCATATACAGGCACACACAAATAGATTATCAACCCAAAAACATAGGTTTTTCATAATTTTTAAAGAAATTTACATGTATTTTGATAAACTTTCATAATTTTGCCCTTAATTATTGCCCCTTGCAAACACACAATAATTCTCTAAGCTATAATTTAAAGTATGTATGTAGAAATAAATATTTTAGGTTTTTCACTAATAGTTGCAATAATAATAATAATTTTGATAATAATAATAATAATAATAATAATAATAATAATAATAATAATAATAATAATAATAATAATAATAATAATAATAATAATAATAATAATAAATAATAATAGTAATAATAATATTAGTAATAATAGTAATAATTTTTATAAATCCCGTGCGCGTAATAGGCCTTTGAATTACCTTTTGTTTGATAAACATTTTGTTGGGTTTTAGGTAATTTAAGTCGGTAAGTTCTCCTCGTGTCCTTTTAATCAAAACAATAAAACAAATTCTATATCTTCTTTTTCCCTAATCTCCTTAATTCGTTTTTACCTTTCGCCTATTCTCGTTTCTTCTTACCCTAACTGAGGCAAAATGCCAATTTGCTCTGATTTTCCCCTTCCTTATATACTCTTCGAAATCGTTATGACAAATGGCTATTGCCGAGCCAATCTCTCACTCGACATTCGACTCGTCTGTCACCCATAATGATCCAACGAACAAAGATAATTAATGGCCAGTTCGGTCTTTCTGCATGCACTATCTTCTCCTTGGTTTTTTTCCATTAATCATTTTGTCACGATAATGGGTCAAATCTTCTTTCTATTTACTTTTCACTTTGTTTAGCAAGCTCGGGGTTCCTTCATCTCCCGAACTCTCCATTGGCTCGGGTTTCCTATTAGTTCGGGTTTTCTATTAGCCAATTAATTAATTAATTAACGTTTTCTGTTTTAACACATTTGAATGCTTTTCGACCCTTCCTAACCATTTTCTGATAAATCCCTAATCATTATCCTGTTGACCATTAGCTAATCTATACCTGTCCCGTTTTCCCAATTCAATTTCGATGATTTTACAATTTATTGACTTTTCTCGGATTTCCGGATTCTTGCCTTTCGCAACTGCTTTTGCCATTTAATAATACTGCTTCTATTATACTTTCCTTTACTATCAATTCTGTGCATGATCACGCTTTTATTTGTCATTTTTCTTCACTTACTTTTTATTTAAATTTTCAACCCAAATTTCATTCAAATTTATTTTAATTTACTGACCTCAACAATATTTAAAAGTTTGAAAAATTTGAACATTGTACCCTTCGTGGGTGTGACCATCATACTCACCTTTTAATTACCTTATGTTTGATATATACATGATTTTAAAGATTTTGAACCCCTTGAAAATTTTTATAGGTTTTAATGTTCAGGATCCTCCATAAACCTTTGAAAGTATGATCATGATACTTACATCACAAATAAATTTTGTTTGATATGTATATTAAAAGGTTTTAAAAATTTTGGACCTTGGACCCTTCGAGAGTATGACCTTCGAACTCACCATCAAAAGTCATTTTGAACGATATATAACTTGTAAGGTTTGAAAATAACATTTAAATTTCGATGACACTTTGAAGGTTAATGACCCATCATAAACATTCGAGGGTATGACCATCATATCTACCGCCAAAATACCTTTCGAATGATGTATATGTCGTAGGCAAATGGTAATTTTAGGAAAATAACATTTGGCTAGGCAAATGCCATTTGCCCATTAAACCTTCGAGGGTACGCGATGCCATTGGATAGAGCTCTTTAATACCTTTCGAATGATACCCTTGGTTGAAGATCTGACCTTTTTTGGACCTTTAGAAATTCAAATTTAAAAATATGATGTCATATGATGAGTCATACGATGAGTTTTACCGATGAAAATTTTTTAAAAAAATACCCCCTCTTCCTACCGGGATAGGGGATAGGAGTCATATATCTTTGTTCCGTAAATATGTCTTTGTTCCCGGCTCCTCATTGTAACCTTCTCTACAATGAGGAGCCGGGAACAAATACATATGACTCATACCCCTATCGCCACTCCCATCCCAGGGGGGTTTTAATTAAAACAATTTTTATGACTTTTCGGCATGGCTAATCAGTATGACTCACTGGTATAACTCACGGGTATGACTCATCAGCATAACTCATCATATTTTAAAATTTGAATTTCCAAAGGTCAAATATGGTCAGACCTTCAACTAATGGTATCATTCGAAAGGTCTTAAAGAGCTCTATTCAATGAAATATCCTTGAAGGTCTAAGGTGTGTCCTCAAACTTTAAAGGGTCAAAAACCTTCAAATGTATATATCATACATTACTCTCGCGGGAGTTATTATTATTATTATTATTATTATTATTATTATTATTATTATTATTATTATTATTATTATTATTATTATTATTATTATTATTATTATATACTCAGAGTTTATCCGACAAGATATAACCAATAGATATAACCCAATTATCTAGAAAATTTCGATAAATTATTTCCCCGGGACCCATAATCAATATTTGAGGTTTTCTTTAATTACTTTAATTAGTTTACGCTTGATTAGGGCTCAAAATATTCCATCTATTATCTTGTTACTCGGGTCTCACTGCGCATCGGGTTTCCCTGTGAACACCTATTTAAATTTTTATTATAATTTCTGAACTCGTCTATCAATTTAGCGTTCAACCATACCTGATACCCCCGTTCCATATTGATTTTTGAAAATTAAATACGCATATCTTCATCATGTTGCTGTATTTAAGGTCAATACAATTCTGTACCTATGTACAAAAAACGCATATAAAAGAGATAAAATGTGGTATATCAATATCGTATGTCTATTTTGTTGTATTTTTTCCGAATAATTTTTTGAAGTAATTATGAAATTTAAATTAAAATTTTTTATTTTTTACAACCGGTTTGCCGAACTTGGAAACCTTTTACGAAACGGTTCTAGCGAACCGGCTGAATCCCACCACTAGTGTATGTGTATGTATAACAATTTTGATAAGCAATTGAAAGAATTTGTCATAATTTATTTTTAAATTCCCCCTTGTTCTATGTTGGTAATTAATTATATATTGTTGATTTGTATATCATACTTCATTTGTAATTAAATTTATTAAATCAAATTTATTATTTTATATAATTTAAATAAAATTTTAAATTTTAATATCAATTAAATTTTGTTGAAATATAAATGTAATTATTAACTAAGTCCTTAATCAACATTATAATATTTAAATTAACCTAAAATAAAAATACTAAAATTATTATCCAATCAAAACTAGAAAAATTCAAATTTTGTTTAAAAAGTTACAATTTTCTTTGATAAGATGTCATTCAAATAAAAGAAATGAACGGTTTTGATGAGGCTTTATTAAAATCATTGGCGGCTATTTTGCAATCTCACGGATTTTCGTCAATAGAAAGTTCTGCCTTATCCAATTTGAGAAATGTTATAACTAATTTCCTACTTCAAACGGGGGAAGAAACAATGACATTATCCAGCATGAACAATCAGACTAAATCAAACTTTATTCACCTAAAATGCGCTTTGTTAGATACTCCAGTAGCTAATTTATTAACGAATCAAGCGGTCAAAGTTGAACCAAAAATCGACTTTACTCCAATTGCAATAAAAATAACTAAAGAAATACCTCTTGAAGATTCTGAAAAAATTCTAGAAACGCGTGAATTCTTCCATATTCCCAAAGCAGCGCCTCCAATTCCAGAGCAATTACGCAAAGAATTCACCATAACACCACTGTCAATTAAGGAAAAACTACTAAAAAAAAGAAAAAAAAGTGTCCATTTCAAGGCAGATTATATCACGATGCTACAAAGCAAGGAAACTTATATAGAGATCTCCACAAATTTTTTTCCTTCAAATCGACAATTTCAGCTGGTTGATCCAAAAAATCTAAAATCTAACCCTAATATTTGTGGATGGAGAAAATAATTATATAATTTTGGTTTTACAAAAATGAAAATTATGTAAATTATTTTATGAAAATTATTGAATTATATTTATATATTTTTATTTTATTATCAAATTTTTTGATTATTTAAATTTGTTATACAATTTGATTTACAACCAATTTTTTTTTATTAAAATTTAATTAACCAATAAAAAACATTATTTATTAGATATATTTATTAGGACTAACACAGCATATATCAGGGGCGGCTCTTTGAAGGTTTATTTGCAACTCCTGATAAATGTACTTGATTCAATTTTTGTTTTTCCATTATATTTAGGAAGTATTGTCGTTGAATATGTGTCTCAAAATGTCTTTTAAATTACTCATCACAAATATAAAGAATAAACTTTAAAGAATTATCAAAAGAAATAAAATCAGTGAATTTAATTTTCAAAAATTTTATTCCAATTACACATGTTTTGTAATTTTTATAAATGTAATTTTTAAAATGTAATTCTTATAAATTTTTTTTACTATTTTTTTGCATATCTTTTGAATACGTATTTTTTAGCAGCTCGCGAAACATTTTGAATTTCGAAAAATAGCTTGAACTATCGAAGAGCTTGGCCATCCCTGGCCTATATATTATTATATATTATCTGACCAACGAATGTCTGGCAAATACTTTGTAGGGTTGTGTTGTTTCTTAAATTTCTACTAAAATTACGGTGTCCCTTTTCTATTTATGCCTGATATTTATATATAGTAAATTATTAAAAAATATATAGTAAATTATTGTTCCAATTGATTGTTCGGTGATTCCAAGTAATCATCCAAATTCTTTGGAATTTTCAACATTTTCAAAGGCATTAATTAGTCGAATTTTGCCAGGTTCTATTAAAAAAACTAATATTAAATTTATTAAAAATTGAAGATAAATATTACGAAATAATGTCTTTATTATTTATACAACTCAAAGTTAAGTTTTCAGAATTTTCGTCAAAATTTCTTCGGTCATTTTTTTCTAAAAATTTCTGTAAATGATTTATTATAGTGCGTTTATTCATTACAACGATTCTACATATCGAAAATTTGCATGTATTTTTTGCTTGGTGTTGTGTTAATGTGTGTCAGTTTATATTTTCTACCACTTTCTCACTTTCTATGTAATTATGGAAAAGTCATTTAATAACCACAGGAGTGAATATAAGATAATAAATAATTTAAATTCCACGTTTGACGGCATTTTATGAAACATAAATGAGTTTTTGGGAAAACCGAACTACTAAAGCATGAAATACTTTCTAAAGGTAGGCCGATTGTAATAAACTTAAGGCGACAACCTATAAATTTAATAGAAAAAATTGAAGAAAATATTCAAGAAATGTTGAAATATGGCATTATATCTCCATTAGTATGTGTTAAAAAGAAAAACAATAGTGATATAAGAATATGCTTGGACTATGGTGCTTTAAATAATATAACAGAAAGACCGATTTTCCCATTCCAAATACAGATGAATTATTAGATATTCTTGACGGAGCAAAATATTTCTCGACAATCGATTTAGACAATGCTTATTAGCAAGTAGAACTCGATGATGCGTCAAAATTGAAAACAGCATTTTCGACAAAAAGCAAGCAATATAACTTTAACAGAATGCCATTTGGAATAGCGGTCGCACCAGTAACATTTCAAAGACTTATGAATTTGGTTCTTGGAGAATTAAATTGGAGTGAACAATTGCATATCTGGATGATATCCTTATATTTTAAAAGACATTGAATGAACATTATAACACCATTAAAAAGGTTTTTCAAAAGATTAAATTAGCAAATCTTAAAATAAGTCCAGCAAAATGTCAATTCTAAAGGAAAGAAGTAAGATATTTGGGTCATATCATTGTGAAGATGGAATACGTACGGATGAAAGCAAGATTGAAACTATTAAAAAATTTGAAAGACCTAAATGCGTAAAAGGTTTGAGAGGATATTTAGGCTTGGAAAATTACTATCGCAGATTTATAGAAAATTACACCAAAGATTTCAAAGTATTAGAAGCGTTATGTGGAAGTAAACAAAAGAAGCTTATGTGAACTGATGAGTGTGAAACTTCAATTCAAAATTTTAAACTGAAATTAACGTCTACACCTGTATTGAAGTTCCCACATTTTTCTAAGCCATTCATTTTGGAAACAGATGCAAGTTTTGACCACATCGGTGCTGTTCTGTCTCAAAAAGATGGAAATAAAAAAAGAGTAATCGCACATGGATCCTGAGCTATGAATAAACACGAGTTGGATTATTGTATAACAAGAAAGGAATTACTATCTATATTTTATTTTACTGGTAATTTCAAGCATTATCTATATGGTAAAAAGTTTATTTTGAGGACGGATCACAAAGCCATTACATTTATGATGAAGACAAAGAAAGCTATTATCCCATAATTTCAAACTTGGATTAGCCATCTTAGTGGTCTGGACATAGAAATTCAATACAGAAAAAGTGATAACCACAATAATGCTGACGCTTTATCTAGAAAAGAATGTGAAATATGTGTTCAATGTCAAATGATTCATGAAAATCCTAAAATGAGCAAATTAAAAACAAGATTGTTGACACTGATGACTGATAATATTGAAAATATATGGCAAAAGAACTCGAAAAAAATTGAAAATATAAAAGAAACTATTAATATGATGCATGATAAAACATTTTTTAAACATGTCAACGGAGTGATTATAACAAATAATAATAAAATTTGAATTCCAGAAGAAAACAAGTCCAAATTCATCATAGAATATCATAAAAAGTTCTGTCACGCGGGCACTTAAAAGTAAAAATGTATGTATCAAACAATTTTGATATGAAAGATTTGGAGCAATCTATTCGTAATGTTGTACAATCCTGTGAAAACTGTCAGAAAAGAAAGATTAATACAACTAAAACAAAAGAAGAAATAATTTGCAAAAGTGATTCGAAATTATTTGAAACAATCTATGTAGATTTTTGTGATCAAATACAACTTGCAATGAGAGAAGAAAGATATATTCTTGGGACTATATATCATCATAGTAAGTTTATTTCTTTACATGCAGTGAAATCACAAGATGAAAAAACAGTGGTAAAATTACTGAAAGAAAAGTGGATAATGAAGTTTAGAGCACTAGCTATCCAATAATAAAATCAGTGGCAGGAACTTCGAAAATAGTAATTTTAAAATGTTAGCATGACTCATCCCATGACTCATATGATCTTGTGAATGAGGTTGATGACCCATACGACCTTGAGAATGCCCTTGAATGAGTCATATGACCGGAGAAATTTGGCCTTGAATGAGTCTTTGTTTAAAATTTGACCTTGAAAAAAAATTTTAAAAATTTTTTCCTGTCGGGGGTGAGGTCTTTTTGCTAATTTACTTACCTCTTTGAAAATCGAAAATCGAAAATCGAAAATCCCTTAAACCCTCTCAAGCAATGGCTTTTTCAGCGATACCACGATTTCGTGTACAATAAACTCAATGATCAAAGAGACCCCCTCACTACAGTGTGAATTAAAAAATGTAGATGTCCAGATAATCAAAATATTTAATCAACGTAATTTTCGTTCATTTCATCAATACTGCATTTGTAATTTTAATTTAAATAATTAAAAAAGTTAATAAAATGAAATAAAATTAAAAGTCAATGTTTCAAGCCTTTCAACACCTTTCAATATTGATTTAATACTGGAATTATCAGGGTTTTAAATCATAGATAAATCGTGGCTTATTTTTTTGGAAGTGTTAAAAAATAATATATAATCATAATTAGTCATTGTAGAAAGGTTAAAAAATAAATAATATAATAATTTCCTTACAAATTACAAATCCTTTACTCCATGAAGTTAACCATCTATATAAAACAGGTAAAATAAGTAAATCCTCACCATTTTCATTTAAATGTTTAATTAAAAGTAATTAATAAAAATACATTTGATTATACTCAATAAAATGTGTAATTATTGGCATTCCATGACTGATTCGGCTGGTTTCTTCATTGTCTGATAAACCTTTACTAGGTGATAACATATCAAAATGGTCATAACTAAATAATAAATATGATGTTGAATATTTATAAATATTTCGAATGTAGATGACTTCCGAAAATTGAAGACACTCAGGAGAATCACAAAAATTACGTGCAATAAAATAGTAACACATTCAAACACAAAAGTAGCGATGAAAATTCGTTTAGACCCCCACTTGAAACATAACATGGCCATTGTGCCTGTGATTGTTAAAAGGCTCCCCAAAATAAGATCTATCCATCCCATGGAAAACAAGATCAACATCCATATTGAGAAATAGATTTGCACCGACCCAAATGATAGAAACGCCACGCCGAAACATAAGTTATTCAAATCCATTCCTATATTCGTTTTTGTCCTTTTTAATGAAATATGAAATTCCGTGTTAAATACAAATATTATTTATGATAATTTTGATGCGTCAAGTTTCGGAAGCTGGTTTCAATAATATTTATATTGAAAATTATATAAACATACAATCCAAACCTTCAATCAACATCTAATCACAAGAGTCTCAACTATTTGTATGAACTTTTATGTTATTTTCACCAATTATTTATAATGAATACAAAAGTACACTCAATTCTGTTTTAATGCAACATGCACATATATTTGCTTTCCAAAACCTCTTAAAATCTGTAAAAGATTATCTTATAAGTATAAAATTACTCGTTTTTATGTGTTGGCATCTGTCGGACACATTCCAATAAAACTATCTTATTTACTAAATGTATAACGTAATAATTTAAACATAAAGAAAGCAAATCAAAGATTTAAAAAAGCTTAAATAAAAACTTTTCCTACTGTTATTCATATACTACCGGCTTTTAGCATTACTTTATATGGTCTTTTAAGGGTTTATGCGATATATATGTATGCTTTCCGCAACCTCCTAACAATCTGTATAGGATTATGTAAAAAAGTATACAAATTCCTCGTTTTTGTGTTGACATACACATTTTTATACAATAAAAAAACTAATGATACTTTGATTACTATGTGGACTTGCACTACAGACATTCTGACCGAAACGAACTCACTATTTTCCCGCATCCATAAATATAAAAATACGTACAACACAAACAATTCTCCACACATATAGACGACCAACTCAGTTTTCGGACATATGACCTACATACAACGATAATTATATATTTTGATTGTTGCATAATGACAGTGCCGAAAATTTGTGAATATCTAAAACATCGATATTTACTGATTCATAATCTTCAAGCTTTTTTATAAATACAATGGAAGAAATCAGTGGTGAAATTTGGAAATAAAAAGTTCTTATAATAATAGTTCTTATAATAATTAAAACGAAACGACTGTCTTAAGTAATAACGAGTTGTTTAAATAATTGGCTTTAAACACATAAAAAGTAATTAATTATTTTAAGATTTTAAAGTTAAAACAGCAAGTTATCTCGAATAACGATGTATTTTAAACAAAATTACACAAGAATGTACTAAATTATACATAAAATAACTGTGTACTTCTTTCGAAATACATACATCATCTATGAACTTGTTAAACACTGTTTCAAATAACAATGCATTTCTAAAAAATATACATTAATTGCCTATGAGTTTGGTAAATGTTATTAGAAAATTACCATGTATTTCTATTTAACCCTTTCAATACGGATTTTTTTATTTTAATAATTCATGTAATATTTATAGCACACGTGTTTAATGTTTGTTAGCAACTTCTAGACCAGGGATGCACAAAGTGCGGCCCTTTTGAATAATTTGTGCGGCCCTCGTGTATATTTATTTAATATATTTATTTAAATATTTATATAAAAAATTTTCAGAAATTGCAGCACTAAAAATACATTTTCAGTTTTCACTAAAAAATTAGAAATGGCAGCCCTTTTTTATTACACTAAAAATTATTCTGCTGGGTGATTTCAAAATAATCGATTCTTTCTTTATGTCAAAAACAACGATATTCATATATTTTCCTGCTGGGCGATTTCAATATATCGGTTTTTTGTTTGGTTATGTCAATAATTTTTTCGAAAATCTTGTGTTTTGCGATATTACAGATTTAATATAAATTGCATAAATTTAATAAAAATTGCACAGATTTAATAAAAATTGCACAGACTTAAAAAATTGCACAGATTTAATAAAAACTCTAACTACAAAGTATTTGTTTTGTATATTTGTTTGTACCAAGCTAGAATTCAAAAAATCTTCGCAACATAAATAGCTACTAGTTATAAATTTTATAATATAAAATTAAAAAATAACGCTTTCTAATTTTCTCTGGTGTGGTAATTACAATAAGTATGTAAGTTTTTATTTTATATATTTTTTAATTAACTAAGTTTTATAAATGCTACTTACTATTAGCCCTGCAACAGAATGACTTCAGTCAAACGAAAATTAGAATCTGAAAACAGGAAATTTAATAATTGTTGGACTGATAAATATTTTGTGTTCGAAAATGTTGGTAAAATACCATTCACAGCTTGTTATGTAATAAATTAGTCGTGGCTTGTTATGTAATAAACTAGTTTAAATTATATATCCTTCTCATTGATATTCCTCCGATTCTCATTATCCCACTATTTAATCCCCTATATTCCCCGATTCTCTATTAATTATTCACTTATATTCCCCTATTTTCCACTATTTAATCACTTATATCCCCCCGATTTTCCATTAATTATAACCCCACCCCCCGATATTTAATCAATTATATTCCATCGATTTTGATTAATTATTCACTTAAAACATCCCCACAAATATTTGTTTTAAAAGTTTGTTTTTTTTTATTAAATTTATGAATTTTATGAAATAATTTTAAATAAATTCAATTAATATATTTCCATTCTTATCAACCTTCTTCTTATCTATGCCCATTCTCATTATTTACCTCTCCTGATCCATTAATGAATTATTCTACCAATTATTTTCACCCATTTGAATTTATCATCGAGTAATGAATAATTTCCTCACTTTAATGATTCTTACCACCTTCATTGGTAATTTTATCAAAGTTTAAAGAATATTTATCTTTTTCATTGCTTACCACTTTAGAATTTTTATCGAAATTATGATAATTTGACTAATTCAATGAAAAAATTTGAATGAGTTAATTAATATATACTCTGAGTTTATCCGACAAAATATTCTGTCCCCCTATGGGTATTGCTCACAAGGGTACTACTCACATTCAACATGTCGTAAGGGTACTTTTAATACTTTTATTTGAATTTAGGCAAATTTGTTGTTTAAGGTATTTATAATTTTTAGAGTTGATGGTTTTAGTAAATATTCAAGTAAATTTCTATTATTTTCATGAATTTCTATCACTTTTATGAATTTTTATCGTTTTTTGTGAATTTCTATTATTTTTGTGGATATCTATCATTTTCGTGAATTTCTATCATTTTTGTGGATTTTTATCATTCTTGTGAATTTCATGTTTATTGAAAGAATATTTAAAAATTTAAAGTTAGTTCTAAGATAAATTTAATTAATTTCTTGATAATTGGACGCATTTTTATTGATTTGTTTTTTAATTTTAAATAAAAATTTATTTTTAATGAGGTTAATAATTAGAGTTTGTACAATAATCAAGTGATAGGATAAATTTTTATGAGGATATTGAACAATTTTCTAAGAATTTCATGTTGACTGATTAAAAGTTTTAATGGTGATAAATTTAATTAATTTCTTGATAATTAGTGGTATTTTATTGAATAGTTTTAAAATAAAAATTAATTTCATTGACAATTAGGTTAATAATTAAGTGATTTTTGATGATAGCTTTGTAATGTATTTGACTAAATAATTTTTCAATAATTTTCTAAGAATATTTACACATTGATGCACTTTAAAAAACATAAGCTAAGAAACCAGTTAACTTTATCAGGGACTTTAAATTTACTTGATAATTATTATTGGATATACAGAAATTTAGTTTGCTGTTATTGCTTGAAAATGATTGGTTGAATAGCTGAAGAATTATGATCAATCAATATATATCATCTCCAGTTAGGTATTTGATGGTAAATATTTGTAGAAAATTTAGTGAATTTTGATCTTTTAGTGAACTCTTACTACATAGCTACTAAATTATTTCAATGGAAGAATGTCTGGTTCTATAACAATTAAGTCATATTTTTGAAGTTCTCTAAGGATTTTAAGACTGAATTGAATTATAGGAGGATTCAAGTGGGCAGAATTAAGGGATATAATCGGATAGATGTTTAAAAAGGTAGAAATATTTGCTGAGAGATCGGTTAAGATGGGAAAATATGATCTTTTGAGGGGGATATATTCGGTTAGATTTAATGAGAGATCGGATAAGGTGGGAATATATGATCTTTTAAGGGGGATATAGTCGGTTAGATTTAATGAGAGATCGGATAAGGTGGGAATATATCATTGTAAGGGAGATATAGTCGGTTGCTTTTAATGAATGATGGGTTAAGATGGGAAAATATGATTTTTTTTTAAGGATGATGTTGGTAAAATATCAATGTTTTAAGGGAAATTGCAATTAGTCAGTTATGAATTAATAATAATGTGAAATTATATCTTTTTATTAGGTTGTGATTAATGCACAGTAAATTAATTTAGAACAATGTTTTATTAAATTTTCTATTAATTACTTGGTTTTGACAATGAAATCTTTACAGATAATTGGGATTGATATCAACTTTAAATTATTTTTATCTTTATTTAGACGGACAACGACAAAAGTTGACCATTTGAAGAAATATATTTTATTGAATGGATAAATTTAATCTTTCAATGGGACCTAGTCAGTTATATTTATTTAAAATTTCGAGTACAGTGATTATCAAAAATTTAATTATAACCGGATTTATCATTAGATTTTATAAATTATTTAGGGTTAATGATTTTACATGTTTTATAGGGAAATATTCGTGATAATATGAATTAAAGTTAGAATTATAGTCATTTAAGGGATTTTAAGCAATCTTATTAGTCTGAGGTAAATATATAACCTTTTAAGGATATTTATCGATAAAATACTAATTTTTAAAGATAGAGTTATTTCAGGGAAATTTGATGCTTTTTAGATGATATTTGTAATAATATGGATTAAGGGTAGAAATATAGTCATTTAAGAGATTTTAAGGAATCTTGTTAGTTTGAGGTGAATATATGATATTTAACAAGTACTTATCGATAAGATACTAATCTTAAAAGATAGAGATGATTCATTTTAGATGATTTTATTGGATAATTCACTTGGATATAACAATTATTGTCATTTAAATGAATTTACTGGTTTGTTGGACGTTATCATTAGTTTTCTAGTCTCTCTTGGAATTTAATGATAATTATTTTTATTGTAGATTGCTGACTTTGATAATGGTAATGAATTTATACTGATTTTTTTGAATATTTTGAGCAATCAGTCAATCAATTTGAGTACATGTATTACTTTTAAAAAAAAATAATTAAAATTAATTTTATTTCAATTAATTTATTCAATCTAAATCAATTATCTACTAAATCTTATTATCTTTATTATCTTAGTTGATTCAACTTGAATGATCAGTATTTTTTTTATTTACTAGATGATTAATGATTAGAATTCTTTCTTGTCTATTAATTAAATTTTTATGACATTTATTTTGAAAATTTTAAATTTTTACAATTATATAATCAATTTTTACCAAGTTATTGATGCCTTGAGTTCAAATAATTTTTCAATCAATTTTTCAAGTGATGAGTATTTTCTTTTAAAGATCAATTTGTTAATACATAGTTGTTGGTTGTTAGTACATGTTCGTAAGTTACTGGTTGATGATACTATGTTGTTGGTATATTGTACTTGGTAGTTGGTACAGTGTTGTTTACTGATTGTTGTTATATAGTTGTAGGTTGATAATGCTTAGTATCTGGTTGATGGTGGTTGTTAGTACATGGTATCTAGTTGTTAGCTGGTTGTTAGTAACTACTTAATGGGTAGGTGGGGGTTGAGTGTTAGCAATACCCTTACGACTAGTACCTTTACGACTAATACCCTTACGACTAGTACCCTTACGACCAGTACCCTTAGGGGGGTCAAAACATTCTGTCGGATAAACTCAGAGTATATATAATAAAACTGATCAACAATAAGTATTTATTGAATGCGATTTTACGATGCAATAATAAGTTATCAATTAAAAGAAGAATGTTTTGTAAATTAGAATTCATTAGTCTTTCATTGTAATTTAAATTATTTCGAATTTCACGTGGTGTTTTAAAGTGATTGAGTTGTGGTTTTTTGATGAAAATCAACATTTTTGTTAAATTTGAAAAGGTTTTTCTACTGATTGTAATTAAAATTATTATAGAAGCTGTATAAAAAATATTAATTTAAAAAGCATTTCATAAAATACAATAGAGAATATTTAGTTGATTGTAAGTAGTTAGTTGTAAGTATGTGGTTGTTTGAGAGTTAGTTAGTACGTGGTATCATGTTGAAAGTATTTGTTAGCACCTAGTTAAAAGTATTTAGTAACTGATTTTTGGTAACTGTTGAATTATTATTATTATTATTATTATTATTATTATTATTATTATTATTATTATTATTATTATTATTATTATTGTTATTATTATTATTATTCCATTAAAATTTTCATTTGACTTTGAAAAATATTTCATTGAAATTAACTTAAAAAATTAACTTAAAAATTATTCCATAAAAATTTCTATTAAAAATTAACTTAAAAAATTATTTCATTAAAATTAACTTAAAAAATTTTACATTTAAAATTAACTTAAAAAAATTCCATTTAAATTTTCATTAAAAATTACATTTTTCAAAAAAGTTGGTGGTTAATAAATTTAAAAATCTTACTTTAATTTACTTATTTAGCTTTAATTTAAAATTTAAACCATTGGTTACTTAATTTTTAATTTTGAACCTTAATTTACTTATTTAAAATTTTTAACTTTAATTACCTAATTATTCTTTATTTCTTAATTTTACACCTTATTTTCATATTTAACCAATAATTTCAAGTGGTCATTGATTAATTGACGAAGATTTGCATCTAAAATTAACATTGAAAATCCCAGAAAACTTTCATCTTAAATTGACTTTAACTTTAATATTTTAGACTATTGATTACTTAATTTTAAAATTAAACATTATTTTATCTATTTAACCAATAATTTCATGTGGTCATCTGGTTGTAAGTGTTTGGTATCTAGTTGACAGTGCTTAGTACTAGGTATCTTGTACTTGGTTGTTAGTATTTGGTATCAGGTAACTGGTTGTTGTTGGTTGTAAGTACTTGGTATCTAGTACCTAGTTGGTTGGTTGTTTTTGGTTGTTAGTATCTAGTTGGTTGTAGGTACTTAGTAGTTGGTTAATAATGCTTAGTACTTGGTTGTATGTACTTGGTAGGTGGTTGTAGGTACTTAGTAGTTGGTAATTAATGATTAGTACCTGGTTGTTGGCGGTTGTTAGTACTTGGTATCTGGTACCTAGTTGGTTGCTATCAGGTAACTAGTTGTTAGTAACTAGTTGTAGGTATCTGGTTGTTAGTAACTAGTTGTAAGTACTTGGTATCAGGTAACTGGTTGGTTGTTTTTGGTTGTTAGTATCTAGTTGTAGGTACTTGGTAGTTGGTTAATAATGCTTAGTACCTGGTTGTTAGTTGATTGTTAGTATCTGGTACCTAGTTGGTTGCATGTTTTGATTGTTAGTACTTGATACCTAGTTGGTTGCTTGTTTTTGGTTGTTAGTATCTAGTTGTAGGTATCAGGTAACTAGTTGTTAGTAACTAGTTGTAGGTTGTAGGTGGTTGGTAATGCTTAGTAGCTGGTTATTGTCGGTTGTGAGTAGTTGGTAGGTGGTAGCTAGTTGTTAGTACTTGGTACCTAGTTGGTTGCTTGTTTTTGGTTGTTAGTACTTGTTAGGTGGTTGTATGTACTTGGTAGGTACTTAGTAGTTGGTAATTAATGCTTAGTACCTGGTTGTTAGTTGATTGTATGTACTTGGTAGGTGGTTGTAGGTACTTGGTATCAGGTAGCTAGTTGTTAGTAACTAGTTGTAAGTACTTGGTATCTGGTAACTGGTTGTAAGTAACTGGTTGTAGGTACTTGGTATCAGGTAACATGTTGTTAGTAACTAGTTGTAGGTATCTGGTATCAGATAACTGGTTGTTAGTAACTAGTTGTAGGTATCTGGTTGTAAATACATGTTGGTACTTGGTAGTTGGTTTGTTGTTGAATTATTATTAAAATTTGTCTTTGAAAAATATTTCATAAAAATTTCCATTAAAAATTAGCATTGAAAAATATTTCATAAAAATCTCCATTAAAAATTAACTTAAAAAATTATTCCATAAAAATTTCCATTAAAAATTACGATTGAAAAATATTTCATAAAAATTTCCATTAAAAATTAACTTAAAAAATTATTTCATAAAATTTTTAATTAAAAATTTCAATTCTCAAACACCTTCTATTATTTCAACTTTTTGTTAATAAATTTAAAAATCTTACTTTAATTTACTTATTTAAAAATTCTTACTTTAATTTACTTATTTAAAATTTTTTACCATTGATTACTTAATTTTAAAATTTGGACCATTATTTACTTTAATTTAATAACCTAAATTTACTTTAATTTAAAAATTTGGACCATTATTTACTTTAATTTAATTTTTTAGAACCTTAATTTAGTTATTTGAGCCCATTCATTACTTTAATTCAAAAATTTGGACCATTATTTACTGTAATTTAATTTTTAAGAACCTAAATTTACTTTAATTTAATTTTTTAGAACCTAAATTTACTTTAATTTAAAAATTTGGACCATTATTTACTTTAATTTAATTTTTTAGAACCATAATTTACTGTAATTTAATTTTTTAGAACCATTATTTACTGTAATTTAATTTTTAAGAACAATTATTTACTGTAATTCAAAAATTTGGACCATTATTTACTGTAATTCAAAATTTTGGACCATAATTTACTGTAATTCAATTTTTAGACCCATTATTTACTTTATTTTAAAAATTTACCACGCTTTTTTAGTGTAGACCACCTTTTTCTATTGAAATTCTCAGGACCAAGGAGACCCCCTCATTATAGTGTGAATAATCCATGCTTTTTTAGTGGTAGTCGGATTTTTGTATTGAAAATCCCAGGACCATCGAGACCCCCTCACTATAGTGTGAAAAATCCATGCTTTTTTTATTGATAGTTGGATTTTTGTATAGAAAAATTTTTTTTTTGTATTGAAAATCCCAGGACCATCGTTTTTGTATAGAAAAAATTTTTTTGTATTGAAAATCGCAGGACCATCGAGGCCCCCTCACTATAGTGTGAAAATTCCATGCTTTTTTAGTGGTAGTCAGATTTTTGTATAGAAAAAAATTTTTTGTATTGAAAATCCCAGGACCATCGAGACCCCCTCACTATAGTGTGAAAATTCCATGCTTTTTTAGTGGTAGTCGGATTTTGTATTGAAAATCCCAGGACCATCGAGACCCCCTCACTATAGTGTGAATAATCCATGGTTTTTTATTGAGACTGCCTTTTTGTAATGAAAAATTTTTTTTTGTATTGAAAATACCAGGACCATCGAGACCCCCTCACTATAGTGTGAAAATTCCATGCTTTTTTAGTGGTAGTCGGATTTTTGTATTGAAAAAAAAATTTGTATTGAAAATCCCAGGACCATCGAGACCCCCTCACTATAGTCTGATAAAAAAAATTTGTACCAAAAATCCCTGAAAGCAAAAAAATGTGAGTTGGAACAATTGCGTAATAAAAAGTTGGAACAATTTCACCCACCCCCCCCCCCCCCGGGGGTAATTGTTCCAGGGCGCTACTAACTACCTACTAACTACCTAGAATGTGACCCACCATCTCTGGAATTTCTCTTAATGAGACTCATCACCAATATAACTATCTGGTTGACTCATTTATTTAAATAATGAATTTGTTTAAATAATCTATATTTAATTTGGATTTTAATAAAGATTATAATGGATGTTAACTTCATATTATTAAATGTTTTATTTTAAATGAGTTAAATGCTATTATTAGTATGACCTTTACATTTAATACATTTCATTTACATTTCATTTACTTATACTCATTTTATAATTATTTGTGTTTTCATTTATATAATACCAATTATAATACAAAATGACTGCAATGAAAGTATAGTGGGTCAAATTATCATATATTGTTTATTTCCGTAAAGTTAAGAACTCTATAGCATCTGGCGTAGGCACTTAAATGGTTTGTTGTTTAAATACTCTATTGTCGCTGATAGATTTTTCATAAACTCTTCCCTAAACGCCTTCATGACTATTTTACTATCTTATACTTATGGTAACAATCATGTTCGTATATACAACATAGCTGAGAAATTAATGAGCAGTGAACTACTAATTGTATTTTCAATTTCATGTCTATGACTACTGATAGAAGGTTTTACGTCGCTTTATCATTCTATATTCATTTATGGAATAATTTCTCTTAAGGTTCTTTTTCATATGGCTCTCATTGAATGCCAATCATTGTTTCTTTTCAAAATATTGGATCAGGAATTTTCCATTACTTCTCGTTTCGATAATTTATTCCTGGGCCTCTGCATTATTTGACTAAATCTTTGATGATTTTCAAAAATTTGGACAGTATATGATATTTCAACCGCTATTTTTGGTTAACTCTTTATTACCTTTGAAAAATTTGATCATCATTTTGCTCATATTTAAGGGAATCACATAGATATTTCCTTATTGGGACCTTATCATCATCCTTTCAATTGTTGCCAAGATTCTATTTTTCTTTGCAGATTTAACATAAATTTTAATATTATAAGAACTTTTTTACAATTTCATCACCACTGACTTTTTTTCCATTGAATTTATTAAAAAGAGCTTTAAGACTATAAATCAGTAAATATATCAAAAACATCGATATATTTACTGATTTATAGTCTTCAAGCTCTTTTTAATAAATATAAATTTTAAGTTAAATGAACAAAAATTAATAAAAAATGACTTTAAAAATGATAAAAATTACGGCAATAAATTGATTTAAAATATATGAATTTGTTTAAATTCACTAATGTACGCACACTAACTCGCACACTCAAAATCAGGTATAAATACCGACGCTTTCCCTCACAATTTAACTTCTGTGCGTGTATCAACATGTTAGTCTTAATTTTTATGCACGATAATTGCATAGAGAATTATCGATGAGTATATCATATTTCAACGTAATTTCTAAGTTATTTCATTAAATATGTTGAGAAGTAATATTATTGTCATTATGTTAAAATTTTTCTTTACTTCAATGACTTCATACATCAAAATTTTTCAGACCAACAGGTCAATACATATTACCAGCAAGAGACTAAGATCATTTACACGCCTGATCAACAGGATGTTGGAGCAGTTTATCTGCCATATGCAGTCAACTCTAAACTCCCGTGTATAATGAACGAATACTACGCGGAAAGAAAAATATTTCGTGCTACGCTATCACGCTCAAAAACTACCTAGCAACATTTTAATTTTGGATTGATTTACTTACGAGATCCATTTACTTTATCTGACAGCAGTTTACGATAATTTATCTATAGCATGTGTTGATTTTCATCAGTAATTTATTCCGTGGTTCGTTTATATGAGGGATGGTGATTCAATCGGTGGTAGCGATGGTCGTTGTATACAAAGAGCAGGGACATAATCAGTGCAAGGTAGTGACTTGCGCTTACATGGAATTCATCGTTCTATATGAATTCCCAGATTTACTTTCCATATAATTTTATCAACCGCTTTTCATTAGTTGAAATATTATTTAATTCCCTTATCGAATGCGGGATTTTCCTTTTATGCATTATAAAATGCTAATTTGATTAATATGGTCACATAAATGAGTTATAATTATTCCTAAAATTTAAATTTTTTGTACAAGTTTAAGTTCACATAACACGACTATATGCATGCTTTTCAGACAGATCTTCCTCCTTGGCTAATAATAAATCCATTGATTAGAGAACCTCGAAGTATTTTGACGGACCTTGTGCTTTAAAACACCCGAGGGTTCTCGGTAATGTTGAGGTTCTGTAAATAAGGGGCTGATCTCGGTATTGCTGCCATATTGTTTATCGAATAACCTATTTGAATTTTTTATCATTCAAAATCGAGATCACCAATAATATTTCTTGTAATAAACTTTTCAAAAGATCTGAGATAAAAGGAGATGATTGTTTGTGTAGGCTCAAAGTGACGCGATCCGGTCCCGTCGTCCCGCTGGGACCTATGGACACCAATAAGCCAGCATTGATGATGCGTTAGAATGAAAATGAAAACTTATTTCTGGACAAATGAGATATTATTATATGTATTCATGCGCAAAATTACAAATCATTTGTTTATAAAGTTTCCACCGGAAACGGTAAATATTAATGTTATTGTTTCAATAGGATATGCGAGTTTAATTTAATAACTAAACTCATACGTTTATGTTATTCAGTTCTCTGTCAGATGAAATGGATGAAAACAGAATAGGAATTGACTTGAACAATTTATGTTTTGGTGTTATGTTTCTAACCTGTGGACTGATCCAAACCTATTTCTCAGTTGGAATTTTGATCGGGTTGCACTATGAATGGATAAGCTTGATCTTGGGAATAATTCTAACGGTTTCCGGTGTAATGTGTATTCTTAGTTTTAAGCGAGGAACGAAAAAAATCTTTCTCATTACCTTTATTTTTGAATGTCTATCCGTCTCATTTCATGTGATCTTTGTGGTCATATTCTGCATTAGACATTTGCATGATTCAGTTTTCATCAGTAAATTTGTGTATTGCCAGCATATTTTATACTATTTGAGTATTGCGAGTTTCTTATCCTGTCATTCGTTTCTGCTCTACCGCCAAATGAAGAGACCCGTCGGATACGTAAGAGAATCTCTGTAATCGATTTTCGAATAAACTTTTCTTAATTATTACTTTATTAATTAAAACAAACAAATAAATTTTATACAGTTCTCAAATTGATATAATTATTGTTCATTTTAACAAAGGTAGGCAAATTGAAACTGACAAATTATTATAAATTAAATTTACATATCACAAGTATTTTTGGAAATAATAATAAATGGGAAAAATTTGTATTAATTACTTGGGCCCTTGGGTATTAATTAATAAATTCCTTCTAATACATAACATTTGAGCGCAGCTTATTACATAATCTATATCCAATACAAATTGTATTAATAGACTAAAATATGATTGAAATATGATTTTGAGTTTTTTACCTTATGTTTAAATTAAGATGACCAGGCGTCCCGCTTTTGGCGGGACAGTCCCGATTTTTCACGATTTATCCCTCGTTAAAATGAATAAAAAATATGTCAAGGAATAAAATATTATACAATTTTTTATATTTATAAATTGTACTTATTTTAAAAATCAAAAAATATTACCATATTATTTTTATTCTATATGAAAATATTTGTTGATACCCCCTTCCTTCAAAGTTGTCCTGCTTTGCCCATCTAAAAATCCGGTCACCTTAGTTTAAATGCATCAATTAAATCTTATATTAATTAAATCTTAAATTAAATCTTATATAGTTATTAGAAAATATTTGATGATGCTTAAGTAATGTTAATGAAGCTAGTTTATTTTAAAGTGAAAAGAATGACTTGATTTAGCATTCTGAGTAGAAGTAGACCTGAATCTTTGCCAATGAATTTGAGAAAAAGCAGAAACAGATTTTCATTTTTAGGAAACATTTAGGAAAAAATCGGCGTACGTGAACGAAATAGTTTTTTAAATTTTTATAATCTTCTTTCTGCAGCTCATTTTCGATGGCTTTTTTCTTTCTGTAAATCAAAAGATCTCGAAGGACCTTCAATATTTGAAATGCTGCCTTCACACATACTATAAAATATTTTAATATTTTGTAATTTAATGAATAAAACTTACATTGTATTTTCTTCTTTTTCCCTAAAGCTCAAGGTAGAGCTGTCGGAATCTAAATTAAAAGTATTTTCTTGCATTTTTAATAATTTTAAAATAATTATATTTTAACAATATGTTAACAATATGTTAACAGTTATTTATTTCGGAACAAAAACCTATATAAGAATTTTGCATGCATTTTTCATTATGTGTTTTGTGTTGGTGTGTTCAGTTATTTTTCTGTCACCTTCACAAAACCTATAATAAAGTTACTAAATTTCGGAACAATAACTTTCTACACACAGGTAAGTTTGTGTGTTCCTATAATATATATTTATTGATTTTTTTTTAGATTATAGAAGTTGTTAAATTTCGGAATTAGGTGTAGTAGGTTGTGTCCCCGTCAGTTACAAACTCCATCGCAGTTACATAATTTTAGATAATAATTGACACTTGTGCAGTTTTTATCCAGCAATTGACACACGATCATACATGGCAGTGGTACTACATCCTAACCCACACAAGATTACTTGTTCTTTACTGACCACACGATCTGTCTACTTGATGACAACAACCTAGGTTAATAGTTCCAGGGCAAATAGTCAATTATTAACTAATATTAGGTAACCGTGAAGTGAGTTTGTATCTGACGGTGACACATAATACTACTTATCGGGAACTGGATCATCTTCTGGCGCTTGCAGGTCTGGGAATAATAGCAACAGTGATGATAACTACCATTCGAGTGGTGACTGTAGTAGATTGTTGTATTTTTTATGTTGTTTATTTTTGACTATAACCAAATTAAGCTTCGTTTTCTTTTTCGAACATAAGCGTTCCCGTAGAGTTGGGGAAATTAGATTAAAAAAACTATATAGCGATAATTTACAATGGTAAATTATCGCTATAGTAAAATTACAAATAAAATAAAAATTGATAAAAACTTAAAAAATCTAATACTCATAACGCCGAAGCAAACGATAATCGTGCGAAATAAACGTGGAAATAAAAGGAAATATAAATCAAATTGACTCAATTTATTATCAAAATATTATCCAAAGAATAAACCAAGTGTCAAAAGAAAACAGAAGCCAAAGTGATTCAAAATATTGTCAAGCAAATAAACTTAGAAACCAAAGAAAACAGAAATAAAGAAGTCGAAGAGAGTCGAAACATTTATAACATCGATTTCTCCCTCAACAATATAAAGTGCGTATCTATTTTATTGTTTTTTTAATAGAAGTTGTAATTTTAAAGTATTGTTCTTTACACTCATTTGATTATTATAATATTTTGTAACTTACATACATTCACCCCAGCTGTCCCGAGACAGTTTATTTACTGGTGACTCGGCTGGGCTCTTCAAATCTCTTTTACATACGCAATCATATATCAATTATTCAAATATAAACCAACAAATATAAAAAAAACAAATATAAACCAACGAACGCTATAACAGTGACTATTCTGATATGGATAGTGATGATGACATTGTAGCAATAGGTGGAAATGTAATAGAAGGTAGAGAAGGCACAGATGGTTGAGGAAAGGCAAACGTAGCAATTTAGGAAGCATAAGACTGAGGAGAGGAACAAAAAATAAAGGATCAGGTACTCTGCGAGAAGGTAGCGGAAGGGGTGGTATGGGTGATGGTTGTGAACGAGGAGGCCTAAGAGTGCGCGTGAGAGGCAAGCAATAGTTGGAATTGAACTGAGCAATCAGAATTTGCACCACCTGTACCGCTTTTTACAGGAATTCAAGATGTGCTAGTCGATGTTATTGACTTCAAACCAAATGATTATTTCAGACTGTTCGTTGCCAATGATCTAATGAACCATATGGTTTATCAAACTAATCTGTATGCGCAATAGATTTAATACAAATCTTACACACAGTGCGAAGATTCGCAGCAGGCATCCAACTTCAGTGGAAGAGTTCAGCAAGATTCTCCAGCGGTCGTTTTAAAGGGGTAATCTATAAAAGATCCATCTGTACTGGTCGAAGAACGAAGCGCTATTGACACCGATATTTCCTGCAGATATAGGCATTAATTACTACCAGCTGATTATTTGTTACAGTCATTGCAACAACCAACCAAAAGCTCCAGCAGTCAGTGTGGCCAACCTTTCAAGATATGGCTGCTGTTCATAGATCACTCTTTCAAAAGTTCCCATAGTGCTATGGTCTCAGTCAGAAAATGTATGTATTGACGAATCCCTAATATTGTGAAAAGACAAGCTGGTGTTCAAATAGTGCATTCCACTGAAAAGTTCACGATTTGGTTTAACAATATCCCGAAGGGAGTATCTAATATTAAGGATCACAATAAAGTCAGTATGAGAGAATTAGGAATGTCTGATTTTAAAATCTTATCAAAAAAGTTTGTTAATTGTTTTGAGCGTGTGATATGTGAAGCATTATTTGAAAGAACTTTTAATCCTAAAATCAGTGTGCAGAATGGAGTGAATACGCTTGTGTTGAATGTTTTTAATTAAAATTTTGTATGTTGAAGTATATTGAATAATAGTTATGTTAAATAGTTAAGAAAAATAATTAAAATAATATTTTTTAAATAATTTTAAAATTTTGAATATAGTTGATTATTGAAAATTAGTTTAAAGAAATTAATTGTTTGAAATTTTTATTTATAATTTAAAATTTATATATTTTATAATTTGTTTATATATTATAAATATATAATAATTATTCATTCGTCGTGAATGTAGGTAACCTTATGATGATAGTGATGCTATCGAAATATATAATGTAAAAGATGTACGAATGGCGATTAATTAATAAGATATTAGATAAATAAATTATTACATAATTATGAAATTATGAAAAATTTTTACAAAAGGTTAAAAAATCTTCACTTTATGTAGAATAGTTTGAATTAAGTTATGAAATTTAACCTTTTAAGTTATGTAATTTAACCTTAATAATTGATAAAATAAAAGTTTACAAATTACCGAATCTAAACGAATTAATATAAACTGATTATTTTAAAAACTATTAACTTTTTCTTATTATATTTTTAATTAATTAAAATATAGAAGTTATTAAATGTTAGAAATTTATTAAAAATATTTAAAATACCATTTAAATTTGAAATAACAATTAAATTAAAAATAACATTACAAATAAATATGACTTACATTGAATTTTCATTTTATTCTTTGAAATATTTGGAACAGCATTTGCATAATTTGGTGCATAATTTGAATAATTTGGAACAGCATTTGAATAATTTGGTGCATAATTTGGAAAAGAATTCGTCATTGCGATATAATTTTGAAAAGAATTCATCATCGCGATATAATTTTGATTGACCTATTTAAATAATTAATATAAAGAAATTTTTTTTAATTAAATCATACCATATTGTTGGCTTGTTGATTCGAAGAATCGTTAGTTTTATTATTATTATTATTATTGTTTGAATTCTAAATAAAATAATTTAAAATTAAATAAAAATAGAAAAACGTACCATTTTGTTCGAAATGGGGTATTTGTAAAAAGTGACAATAAATGAAAAACCGTTTCTTTATATATGAATTATTATTAATACATGAAAATTATCCAATCAAAATAAAGCAAATAGCGCACACACATTACGAAAACACAAATAATACATTTATTAATATTTCAAATAATCTAATACACCAAGTAAAAAGTTTTTATATGCACAATCATCTTCGTGTTCATAAAAGGGACATGATATGTTTCTTGGAAAATTCTGACTTTCTTTCATTGAATAATTTACAATTCTGAAAGTTGGAAAATATTTTTTAACATTTCTTCCTTTCTTTCATTAGTGACATAGAAAATCGATGTTTTTCAATCAGAACCAATAGTACTTAAAAAACACGTTGGACAGAAATAATATTTACCGTCAAGTATCCGATCTTCATGATATTCATTTGCCGAGAACACCCAATGCAATGGTTTTAAATCCTTATTAGTATTGATCATACATAATTCTTTAATAACTAATCCACCAAATTCATTCTCAAAAACACTAATATCAATAAAATAACTAGACATTTTTATTAAAAATTTATTTAAAATCAACACGTTTATACATTGAATTTAACCAAACAAGACAATATTGATCACATGTTGTTGTAAATGGATCTTAATGTCGATGTTTATTGTAAATAATTGGTCGACCTATTGTTTCTAGTTTACTGACTAAAAGAGCTGGATAATAGAATCCCATTGGTTCAAAAACATGTATCTTGTTTGGTTTCACATATATTGCAATCCAATGCTCCACACCTAGAGTACATGATTGGGTATTGATGACTATAGCTTGATTATCATCAAGATATGGGATTTTATCTAACAGATAAACACCAATAAACTCATTTCCCAAAAGTTGTTTTCCAATTTTATTAACCCGAATAGAACTAATTTAATTAAATTATTTGTTAAATTAAATGATATTCTGATTACATTGAGTTATTATATTTATACTAGCTTTTTAAACAAGTACTGTTCTATTTGCTGTGATTTGGATTTCGTTTTCAAATACACAATATATTATTACATATACTGGTTCCTCGACAGATTTAGCAAACTTGATATCTAATCGTAAATTAGATATAAATACATTAGATAAACTCATTGTTTAAATAATGTTTTTTGAAAAAAATACATTTTTTCAATTATCCACATCACAAAATATTCTACTTCAACTTCTACCACCTAATTAAAACCCACAAAGAGGGTCCTGCTATCAAAATTAGACCTATCGTGTCCAACAAAAATGGACCAACAACTAAAACAGGTGGACTCCTTGCAAAGATCTTGAAACCTTTATTGGACACGATACCACACCATCTTCAAAGCAGCGATTGCCTCATGGCAAGATTAAATAATAACATAACTTCTCATAGAGAATTCAAATACCCATTCACTATACACATCTATCGAACCAAAATAGGCTATTCAATGTTTAGAAAAGAAATTAAGAAAAAGCAACTTGTTAATAAACGAAATGAATATCGAGAATATCACCAAATTACTTACTGTTATCCTTGAGAACACCTATTTTACCTTTGAGCAAAATATCTATAAATAAGTTAAAGGTCTGCCTATGGGTTCTAGCATATCAGGACTGCTAGCAATCATCTTTATGGATAACCTCGAACGACAGACACTGAGGACCATACAACCCATCGGTTTCTATGCAAGATATGTAGATGATATCTTCATCACGACCAAAAGCAGGAAAGAAGCGGAGGAAATATTTAATCAATTCAATGCGGCTCACTGAGATATTAGGTTCGAAATCGAATATCCGGAAGAAGATGGATCCCTCAATTTATTGGATTTGAGAATTAAAATAGAAGCAAATACTCCAACATACGGGTTCTACAAAAAACCAGCTCACAAAGAAATATTTATGCACCAAAGATCAGCGCTTCCATACTTACAGAAAGTACATGTCATAAGAAACGAGAAACGAAGAATAGCCAATCGATGCACTGATAAAAACGAAAACTTTAAACAACAATCAAATTTCAATAAAATCCTACACAGAAACGGATACCAAGGTGAGGACATTGAAAGAATGAATTCTACCCCAAAAAGATCTAGGGAATTAACACAAAAGAATCAGAAATATTTCTATCTGAATTCATCAGTGACAGACTCGACTTCAAGATCCCGAGAGAACTTAAACGTACCGGTCATACAATTCGGATAGCATATAAACAGACAACATAAATAGAGAAAACAATTGCACAATGAAAAACTGCCAGACACCGAAAGATTTGTCCATTAGAAAAAACATCGTCTATTGCATCATGTGCAATGTATGCAATGAAATCTACATTGGAAGTACACTCAGGACCTTGCGCCAAAGAGTTAAAGAACATCTAGACCCTGGTGGAACATCCACGATAAACAGACATCTCCAACAATGTCAACCAACAGAAGAAAGAAAAATATTTCAATCGAAATCATAGCTAATGGAAACATCCAAAAGAAAAATGTCATATTCAAATGTCATATTCTCATCATAAACAGACGGCCAAAAATCAACACCAAAGAAGAAATCAATGAAGTCATGAATTTGATCGATTGTCATTTACCTTGAGAATAACTGACAATATATAAAAAATATAATAAATTAAAAAGCAATAATTAAAATAATATAGAAAATTTTAGGAAATATACTTTCAAAAGATAGGATTTAAAAATCAAAATTGACACATTTATCGAAATATTTAAATAGCGTATATAAATAGTTATTGAAGGCTTTATTTTAAAATATTTTGAAATATTTTATTAGGCTTCTAGGAGCTAATTATAGAAGCTCTAAAAAATTTAAAAAATTTTAGTTTGTGTCATTTTGGAATTTTAAATGGTATTTATTTTATTTTATTTTTAATTTTAATTTTCAATAAAATTTTTAAAATTTTTAATTAAAAAAAATTCATAAAAAGAAAGTCTATATTATATTTATAACCAATGAGAATTAGGAAAAAGGAAATAAAAGAAAGATAGAAATGTATTTTCGATAAGAAGATTGCTAAATTCCAGAAGATTCACAAGTACTATCTTATAGTCGAAATGTTTTTCATTAAATACATTATTTGTAGCAAAAGGCTTAAATTATCACTTTATTGTTTTAAATAATAATAATAATAATAATAATAATAATAATAATAATAATAATAATAATAATAATAATAATAATAATAATAATAATAATAATAATAATAATAATAATAATAATAATAATAATAATAATAATAATAATAATAATAATAATAATAATAATAATAATAATAATAATAATAATAATAATAATAATAATAATAATAATAATAATAATAATAATAATAAATAAATAAATTTAAGACAAATCAGTTATAATCAAACGGGTGAAGCGTCATGTAAATTGTTTATAAATATTCGATTAAACTCCGTAAATATTATTGTTATATTTTTCACAAATAATATCTATAATATTCTGATCAAAGTTACAAACATTTCAATTGGAGTTTCCGTTCAAATAAATGGAAGTTCACGAAATTGGAAAAGACTTAAAGGATTTATGTTTTGGAATTGGTTTTCTTTCTTGCGGATCTATTATAACCTATTTCACGTTTGGGGTGATGATGGTCAACCAACTAGTGGTGGGAGATCTGCTTTTGGGTGTCCTCCTGGTCGTCGTAGGTGCATTATGCATTCTCACTTACAATCGTAAAACGAAATGCATTTTCCAAGTTGTTTTGGTCTTTGAATGTTTATCCCTCTTATTAAACGTGATATATCCAATAATTTTCTTTTATTATATATTAAAGAATCATTTATATTTCTTATATATATTCCTAGAGACTCACCACGTTCTATTTCATTTCATTATAGCAGGTTGTCTCTGCTACCATTCGGTTCTGCTCTACCGCCAAATGAAGAAACTGGTGAATCCGTCAGAGGATCGCAATGATTACAACATTTAATTGAATTTTACAAATTGAAATTTTATTAATTTAATTAATAAATGACTTACCTATGATTGTTGAGTTAATTTAATTGCATATGTGTCAAAGCCAGAGTTGGAGCCCAAATTCTTGTGACTTCAGTAGTAACCATTGAGATGTTTATAGGGAATTTGGAATGTAAAATTTGGCAAGTTTATAGTAGCATTTATTATTAAAAGAAGCAGGGAAAAGCTGATAGAGAAAATTTCATTTTATCACATTGAGATTTGGGTTGTGTAGTTACAATGAAACAGAATAATAACAAGAAAGCTAAGTAGAACGATGGTGTAAAGAAGACACCGAGAATGTGATCAAATCAACCTTCATAACTAATTGGATACATTATAAAGATGGCTAATAAACGACTTTGATGTATTGTTAAATGTATATTAAAAGTCACTCCAAAGAGGCGTTATCCTGGCCATATTTCAGCCAATTCATGGCCTCTTTATGGTCACATCATCAGACAGTTGTTTTATAATATATCCATCGAATGCTGGAATCCGAGACTGGCAAACAGTAGATTTATTCTGTAAACCATGAAACAAAACTGAGCACATGCTATCACAATTGTGTGCGATTTAAAAATAAGTTTCACCTTTTTGCTTGATTCCGCTCTCTGATTCGAACTCTTTTAATATTCCTTTCCGACTCCTCGGTTCCTCTTATAATTCTTTTCATCTTTTATTTTATTCCTCGAAATCCTATCATCTGTTTCTTCTTCCCTACCTAAGGCTACCGCCCATTATGTGACTTTTGAGTTTCTTTATATACTCCCATAATCATTGTAATTGGCCCATTTTTAACCTAATTGGTTTAGACTTCTTTGGTTATCATTCCCAAATTAGCTATTTCTGTTGACCCTCTTCGTAATTCCCTTTCTTCTGTTTACCCTCGTTTATCCAGCTGTTTGGATAATTGCCCTCTAAATTCCTCGTTTGTTTACCCTTCCAAATTGCCGTGCCTGGGTTTTCTTCATCGCTCGGGTTCTCCATTGGCTCGGGCTTCCCATTAGCTCGGGCTTCCCATTAGCTCGGGCTTCCCATTAGCCAATTAATTAATTAATTAATTAATATTTTACGTTTTTTCACATTTGTCTGTTTTACGACCCTTTCTAAACATTTTCTAACAATTTCTTGCTCACTGTCTTTTTCACCATCCCCTAATCTACCCCTCTCCTTTTTTTCCATCTTCAATTTCGATAACTTTTCACTTTATTCTACTTCCTCAGGTTTGCGCATTTTCCATTTCATGTCTGATTGTACCCTTTTATAGTTCTGTTTTTATCATATCTTTCTTTGCTATTGCTTCTCTGCTTGACAGCCATTCAATTTCGGTTTTCCTTTTAATCTGAACTATATAATTTAATAATTTACTTTTAAAACCTCAACAATTGCAAGAAAGAGAAAATAGTAGTTTAACAAAGAAGATTAAACTTCATAGGGCAGGGTTTATAGTATTAATTCGCGATAATGTTTTTTCTTTTGTTTTTAACAAATATAGGAGTCACATGGAATTGTGTATATTTATTATTTTTATCAGATGTTCGGTGATGCAGGAATCTTCTATCTCATATTTCATGGAGTGTTCATGTTCAATACACTCAGATCCCAGAAACAGTCGTGATATAGTGCTTTTAACGAAGTGGTTTTGAATTTGAGAAGAGAGTGATTCATAATCAGAAGAAATAAAGATGTGGTGGTTTACAGGTAATTCATATTCTACCCTCTCGTGCTGTTTCCAGAGTAACCCAGAATAAAAGGTTGCTTTACCATTCGATACCGTTGAGCAATCAACACTGGAAATGTATCGAATGAGTGAGTACTTGCGAAAAATTAGCGTACCTTTGTACACTATAATTGGCAAGTATTCGATCGAATTCGCGGACTATGTTAGAAGGCCTGTATTCGTCTTATGTTCAGGTCCCCTCATTGCTGACTATTTCTGGCGATGATAGATCTCGTCTATCGACTCGACTTTACTGGAACCCGATATTCATTGATTTATTTATATCTAAATTACGAAAATTACAGGTTACGTTATTTATTAAATTTACTACAATAACTGTTTGTGTGCACATTTTATGATGCGTGCTTCTTTACGAGTACATCGTCGGGAATATTCCTGTTTCCCAGGCCGACTGCGCTTTGCTATTAAGTATGGTCCACTTGTCACGCCTACCCCTCCGGTGGTCACAGGTTGTATGCAACTAGTGATATGTTGGTCCACGGTAGTCTGGTTCACCTGTATTTCTAATTGTCGTATTCTAATAGTTAGTGCCCGGATTTCCACTTGATCTTGACCAGCTTGTGTATGTAAAAGGCCGATTTGTTTAACCCGTTTCTGTATCTCTGGATAAAACCGTTTGCTATCCAATTCTCGCTCTCTCCAAATGAGCTTCTCAACGCGTATCCTTAAGGTGTATACCAGTTGCAGGGCCGCTTCACAGGGTGCTCGCATTTGGTCCATCAATCGTAGCACTGAACATGATATGAGCAAATAAAAGCCAAATAAATTGGTCGGAAGAGTGAAATTTAAAATCGCTATTCTTTTTCCTTATTTCCTTTATTCCGCATCCCATTACTACCCCATTTACGTCACTGCCCATGACTGCAATCATTCCATCAACCTATAATTCCCAAAATCGAAACGATTAACTAACAAAATTCTATTCCTGTTCATCCTTGCACAACTCTAACACAATACAATTTGAAAAACATGGTTTATTACAATGAGCACCCCGAGATCACACTCTAGTGTCCGATTGATATCACTGGTTCTTCCCCGAGCCTGTGCGTGTGTTTTATAGTACACAATTGATACGCATGCTTTCAGTTTCAGTAATCATGCTTAGTAAATATAACAGATTTTAATTCCAGCATTAAAAAAACTCAAAACTTTATTTAGCTTATTTTTGAATATTGACACCGATGTTGATCTTGTTGATATTCGTTCAATTTATTCTGATGGAATTCAGATGCTTTAAACTGATTGTCGTTAAGCGAACTTAAGTGTCATTAATATTATATTTAAATACATAACAAATTGAAAACGGGCACCTGGGAATCGGCACCCCTTCATTAAAGAAAATGTTTGTTCGTTAATATAAGTTGAGCTGAAAATTGCTTAATATTGCTTGGCAAGTGTTGTTAAATTTCCGAATTTTAAAAATAATAATAAATATATTTATTAAAAAGCTTGACTATGAATCAGTAATATATCGATGTTTTTAATATTCACGAATTATCGGCACTGCCTTTTTCAAGTGAATTTACAAGTGAAATGAAAAAATTCACTTGAAAAAGGCAGTGCTGGAATTAGTGAATATTAAAAACATCTATCTATTTATTGATTCATAGTCAAGTTTTTTAATAAATACAATGTCAATGGAAAAGAAATCAGTGGTGAAATTTGAAAAAAAAGTTCTTATAATAATAATAATAATAATAATAACTTTAAATTAAATATTTCTGACCAAAATTATACAAATAACAAAAATCATTATTAAAATTTGATTATTATTCTTATTATTATTATTTCCAATTTTTAAATGTAATTCACTTTGAATATTCAATATTCTTTTGTATTTTTCTCATTTTAGAAAGTTAATTGTGCTTCAAAAATAAAAGATAAGGAAATTTGGGAAACCAAAAATAAAATTCAGTCCCGTAAAAAATTGCATTATTAAAAAATATTAGAGATTCATGCATCAGAAATTAATTAAATCAAAAGTCGAACGAATTGAGAATAGTAATAAAAATAGTAAAAATTATAAAAGACTCGTTATCATTCACCAGTAGGCAATATGATTCCCTATTCCAACAAGGGCTCAGGTGGTATAGTCCCAATTACAAGGAAAATTAAAAGAACCGGTCTGAGATAATCGAGCTGGTTGTGTCAGCATCGTGCTGAAGCTGCATAAATTAGAGATCACGTTGCAGCAATTACCATAGGTAATTGTTCATGCTCATCTCGAACGCAGCTGCCTTTTCTAGGAGGTGATATAGAGCTGGATATTGCGATTGGCCATTAACATGTCAGTATAATCTTAATCACTCGTGACAGCTATAACTAGCCGACTTTAAAGAAAATTTACTAAACAAATAATATATTAAAAAAATTTCAAAAAATCCAAAATTTATTCCAAAGCAGTCAATAAATTTTTTAAAAGTAAATATGTAAATTAATTAATTTAATTTAAATTGAATTAAAATTTTGTTAAAACATTTTTAAAATATATATTTTGTTTTAAATATTTAAATATTTTTATAAGTGAAAATAAAATAATAATGAAAAGAAATATTTTAGAAAATCTCCTAAATAGATTTGAGATATTAAATCACAAATATTTCATGTAAGAAAGGCTCGGTAAGAAAATCTCAAAAAACAAAAAATCAACCAATCAAATTTAAGAAAAAAGAAGCGTTCAAATTGATATAGTATAAAATAAACAAAATTATAACAAAATTTTAATGCATTGAGTCTTAATTAATTTGTTTTATTAAAATGAGTTCATTGAATTTGTCGAAATCAGAGGATTTGCACATTATAAATGAATCAATAAGAGATGTAAGATTATTATTATTATATTATTATTATTATTATTATTATTATTATTATTATTATTATTATTATTATTATTATTATTATTATTATTATTATTATTATTTTATATTTTTTTCATTATAGTCGGATAAATTACTTTGTTTTAATGCTGAAACAGATATTAAAATACCGAATTGGTCAGAAAATGACAAAACATTTTGGAGTTCAAATTTTCCCAAAGAAATCTCTCACAATGATGAACATAAAAACGAATTGCCCTGGCCAAATGATTGGTTATTTGGAATTGGGAATAATTCCTTGATGTCCACTAACAGTTCGGCCTATTCAATCCATAAAGCAGACACGAACATTTACGAAAGTTGCTTGATGAGCTACAATAATTTTAAATCATCTTCAAGAACAGATTATTCGAGTCCTCTGTATTCAAATGTGTGTAGTCTATTGAATTTTCCGACGATGCTTGAAACATCAATTAACAGTTGGCCTTTATCCAACATCAACTATCCGAGATCCAGTACTCGCGGATACAGTTCTGTAGGTAATTGTGAGTGTCCGAACTGTCAAGAAACGCCATTCATTGAAAATACTCATCAGAAATTGCTGCCGACCATTATGAATGCTTCTGAATCTTTAAGTCAGTATCCGATTCTTCATAACTGCCATGTTCCTGGATGCGGAAAAGTCTACAAGAAATCCAGCCACCTGAAAGCGCATCTAAGATGGCACACTGGTGAGCGACCATTTGTTTGTAATTGGTTGTTTTGTGGCAAACGATTTGCGCGCTCCGATGAATTGCAACAACATATCCGACTTCATCAAGAAACGAAAGACAACACAAACAATACTGCTTTATCACCAAAAAAAGAACTGAAAACAGTTGACAAAGATCTGGGGTTAAAATTGACTTGTGAATTCTGCTATCGTTCTTATTCAAAAAACGATCTGCTCTTAAAACACATCAAAAGTCAACATTCCTCAATTCGCAATTAAATCATACATTTATCATTAGAACACACAATTAGATCACTGTTTCCTAAATTGTCTTAATAATAATGAATTTCGTCGAAATAATATTTAGTGCTTTTAATAATAATAATAATAATAATAATAATAATAATAATAATAATAATAATAATAATAATAATAATAATAATAATAATAATAATAATAATAATAATAATAATAATAATAATAATAATAATAATAAAAATAGAGCTTGAAGACTATAAATCAGTAATATATCGATGTTTGTTGATACTCACGAATTTTCGGTACTGCCTTTTTCAAGTGAATTTGTGAGAAATTGGTGAGAAATTCACTTGAAAAAAAAATCAGTGCCGAAAATTCGTAAGTATCAAAAAACATCGATATATTACTGATTTATAGTCTTCAAGCTCTCTTTTTAATAAATTCAATGGAAAAAATAATCAGTGGTGAAATTGAAAGAAATAAATGTTCTTATAATAATAATAATAATAATAATAATAATAATAATAATAATAATAATAATAATAATAATAATAATAATAATAATAATAATAATAATAATAATAATAATAATAATAATAATAATAATAATAATAATAATAATAATAATAATAATAATAATTTTAAATATTATATTCATTTTTATAAACAATAATAAAAAATTATAAGTCCAATAAATCAAATGACCCACCGTCAAAGAAGAATTTCTCATAAACTTTATGACTGATATATCCAACAAAACTTAGGAATAGTTTCGGTGTGATTTCTGACGCCCAGTGAGCGTCAGATATTAGGGATGAAATCCTAATTCTTGTGGAAATATTATATTACTTCTATTTTCTCAATTCTCTTTTCATCCATTATTCGATGATCTCGTTAATCATCTAGCCCTAAATTCTGACGACCTTTAATTTCGTATAGTGATATCCATATTCTGTTAAGGTACAATGTATTGTCCCATATAAATTATATGATATAATATTAACTATTTACACCTGATCAAACTCTAAATAACAAGTCTTTTGTTAGGTGATTATTTTTAATTCATTCCTTTATTGACAATTATTTTTATTACAATTATATGGTACTATAATAAATATATTTATTTCTTGTTCACCTTTGATTGGCTTTTATTTTCTTCAAACATTTCATCGATTTACATAACAACTATAGAACCAAAATTTGTATTAGAAAGGAAAATAAATTTTTGAATCCACATTTTTGGATTTAAATTTTAATTTTGGTAACTATTTTACTATTAAAATAAAAGTTTAAATATTTAGTATATAGAAACAACAAATTTTAAATTAAAACAATAGAGTTAAATATAAAAATCGATCCCTTATCATGATGTCGTCAATTTTATTCTGTTATTAAACAATATAGGAATCTTAGTATACTTTTTATTAAAATAACAAGACTCAACACAAACAAGTTTATTCTCAATATATTAATTTCAAAGTGTAATTGCGTAATAAAATTTGTTTTAATATGCTGAATTTGTGAATAAAATAGAATTTAAAAATGTGATTTTATCTTGGCCCTTAAAACTACAAGCTATCGTGGCCACATCATGGGCAAGATGATACCCATTTTCAAGGGAGAAGATGGCGTTCAACAGCGGATTCAGAAAGTGAAGCTGATGGCAAAAATTCAAAATATCGTGGAGTTGGAATCATTAATTTCTTTATATCTAGTTGGACCAGCTTTTGCAGTATATCAGCATTAGAGTGCGGAAGACAAGGGCACCGCGTTGAAGATCAAACATGCCTCAATCGATGTCTATTTGATAGATATGTTCCAAGCATATGAGCGATTCCGTGAACGAAAGTGGTGCAATGAGCCAGTCGATGTCTATTTGAATGATCTCAGAAACTTATCATCTTTGGTCAAGATAGATAACGAGGTCATACTTAAAAGCGCACCAAAGAGTTAGTGACAAAGGGAAAAGATACTTTCTAACGAGACATATGTGAAAGAGAGCGATCCGGTGTTCGGTGAGTGGCACGTAAACACGGAATGATCTAAGATTCTCTGGTGCAATGCGAGCAATCTGGCATTAGAAGTTGCGTTCAAAATATCAGAAAAAATCGACGAAGATGTATCATGTATGAGGAAGAAAAACGATTTTGCTCATATAAACCTTGCTGAATTAGAAGCTGTGATAAAGGAAAATAACTTAGCCATCAGCTGGGAATGAAGCAACATAGTTATAATAGATTTAGTTTTAACGGATATGGCCATAATCCGAACTCATGGAATAACTGAGATGCTAGTCCGAAGACGTCTGCAGATCATTTGTGAATTACGAAAGATCTATGACTTAACGATCTGGCTTGAGTTTATCCCGACAGATAAAAACAAAGCAGATGCACTCACAAGAGTCAGTAATAAATAACTGACATGGGTTAATTCGTGTGTCGAACCAACTGTAAGCCCCGTTGCTGTTATGAGCGAAGTATTACGAGAAAGTCATAGACAGCATCATTTCGGTGCCAAGAAGTCGTTGTACTTTGCAAAGCAACTTTGCCCGCACGTTACACTTGACGATGTAAAGGTTATAATTGGTGAATGTTCAGAATGTCAATCAATCGATCCGGCGGCCGTAAAATGGGAGCATAGAGAGTTAAGCATTAAAAAGACGTGAAGGAGACTGGCTATGGATGTTACACACTATCTAAGTAAACTTTATTTAACTATGATTGATTGTGGACAGGGTTAAAACGTTTGATTTAATCTTGGTCAATAAAATTACACAAAGACTCAATTGTTCATTACCGTAAACACAACAATTTATTACACCATTTCTAAATTAAATCTTAAATTAAACGTGTGTAGACATGCAGATTTGTAGCACAGTCAAAAGCACGTGAATAATTAAACATACCTTAAAATTAAACGCATTTTTCAACTTTCATCTAATTTATTTACAATTTACTTATCTAAATTATATCATGCGAATGTGACTTATTCAGTAACTGCTTATAGCGAATTCAATTTAGAAATGGTGGATCTACAATCATTAAACCTTTCGCGGTTTTTGCTAAAAATGTAAATATAATTTAAAATAAATTTTATTTGTTTTAAAATCAAAAATTATTTCAAAATATTGGGGCTACATATTAAAATTAATTACAAATTATAGAGACTTAAATTCTTTTAAAATATCCAAAAAATATTGTCAAATAAACTGCTCATTTTCAATTTTTATTTATTTTCCCCCCAAATTTGTGTGATAAACCGTAAAATGGTTAAGGTCGTCTCATTAATATAATCGTGTTCACATCAAGTCCTTAGTAGTACCTAGTATTTGAGCCGCAACTCAATCTTTTAATAAGTATTTTTGGAATTTTTGAATAGTGTATGTCAAACACAAACATTACAAAAAATCTCAAAAATATTTGTGCATCTTAACATAGGATAATTTTTTAATTTAAGTGTCTAATTTCATTTTAATCATCCCAGATTAGAGGTAATTAGGTTCTCAAAATTAGAAATATAATTTGATTCAATATTGGGCGACATGTCTACAGACATATTTATAAAGTCGGTAGTGGAATTTTCAGAAAGTTTATGTCCACCAAGTGTTTAAGAACATAAAAACAAAATTTTAATTCGAAAACCTTACCTATATTCAACAACAACAAAACATAAAATTATTTCAGTTGATTTAACCAAAATGGCAATTACATATTTACAACAAGAGGGAATAAGTTTGAAAATATAAATACACCTAAGAAACTTTTTATGAAGAATTAATCGAAAATGAGTAGAAAAAATAATGATTGGGTAGTCATTCATTGTGTAAAATTTTTAAATGAAGAAGATAGGTTATAAAATAAAATAGACTTCAATAACGAGAAGTTAAGAAAGGAAGGAGAAGCGGCTTGAGGAAGCAAACAGATACAAAAAATTAATAGATGAATTGCAGGAGACATTAGTGAAATTAATGAAATAAGTAAATTAATGTAAGAATTTTAAATTTAATATCAAAAAGTTTGAATAAACACCAGCTTTTTAGAAATGAAAACAGAAAATACAGAGAAAATAATAACAATTTAAAGACTTAACAATATTTATTCATCAAGTATTTGCTTATAATAAGCCCTTCTTAATTCAACAAGTAGAATATGTTTTATATTCTTGTCAAAATCTAACAGGTTAACCAAATACTAAAAACTATGTACTTCTAACAAACAGCTAACCAGTAGATACCAAACAACTAGGTACTATCTATGTACTATTTACAATTAGATACTAACTACCAACTACTAAGTACTTTTACTAGGTACTAAAAAATAAGTACCTACAACTTACAACTAGCTACCAGTTACTTACAACCAGTTAGTAACTAGATACCAAGTACTAACAACCAACAAACAACCAGTTACCGTATATACTCGCATATAAGCCGACCCCCCAAATTATGTTTTCATTTATTCTGTATATTAATTTAAAAAATATTAATTAACATTTAATATAAATTAATTATAGAACCATATTGTGGTTTGCTCCTTCTTGGCTGATAAGGAATTATTATCATTGGAAGAACTGGATATGACTGCAGTTGCAGCTAACAAAATTAATGGTTCGTGGGAATTAGTTCGAGATAGTGGTGTTTCATTATGGTGAACTCTAGTACCTGGCTCATTACATCTTTCATAATTTCAATATTGTATGCTCTACAATAATTGTATCTATCTGTATCGATAATCAGCAGTGACAGATGAAAGATTTTCTTTAATTCTTTTAACAACTTGTTGATGGTTTTCGTCACGAACATTGAAGCCGTTTACTTCAATGAAAAAATCATTTGTTAACAGTGCAGTTTGGAATGCTGGAGAATTCGCTTCGACGTGATCGATAAATTAACCGAGTTTATTGGCTTCAAAACGTAAATTAAATCCATAGCTTTCAAAATCATTTCTTTTCAAAAGAGTGTTCCATCGGCATGGCAACAAAATAGCGTATCTAGTAAAAATTCCAACCACCCATAAATTGTCAATTCATGGTTTATATGTTGATATGAATGAGTTCGGCTTAATAAATTCCAAACTTCCATTTCATTTGATGAAAATCTCTTTGTTAGATCATCTTCTATAATAGCTTCTATTCCAGATTTGACAAAATAAGGAGGATCAGCTAAATTAAATTTATTATTAGCATCTCTAATAAATGCCTGATTAAATTTTATTCCGTATTGATCTAATCGAACGTCTCTATTAATAGTGCACATGTCTATCATAGTAACTATACTCATTGACTGTTTGATACCCTTTCTTTTGGTTTCGAGTTTCTCATTTTCCGATACAGTAGATGCATCATAAGCAAAAACTTTTAAAAGTAATTTAATGTATAACTCTTCTGTAAATCTATATCCAGTAAGAAAACCAAATATATCACCAACTAAATTTATAGATAAAATAAAAAATTAATAAGGTAGTAATATAGCTAAAAATGGAACAATAGAAAGCATTAGAGCTCAGGATTTTTAAATTATTAAATCAAAATTATGACATTCTTAATATTCAAACAACATGATATTCTTAAATCCACATAAATGTTTTTAAGAACTAAAAAATAACAAAAATTAATGAGACTCAACTCAACCACTTTAAAACACCACGTGGAATTGAAAATAAATTAAATTAAATTACAACGAAAGATTATAGAATTCTAATTTTTATTCACAAAAGATCTGCTTAACTAACATTATTAACATCCTTACTGACTTATTATTACAAAGTAAAAATTGCATGCTTATTCAATAAATAGTTATTGTTAATTCGTTTTATTATATATAGTCTGATCTTATCCGACAAGATGTTTTGTCCTCCTGTGGGCATTGGTCACACTCAACCCTCACCTACTCATTAACTACTCACTTGCCGACATAACTGAAAAAATTAATGAGGAAATCTACCCTATAATTTGAAGTACTCAAAACTACAACAGAAATAAAACAAACTACAACAACCAGAAAAACAACAATAATACAGAACCGAACTAAATATCAAACAAACTAATATACACATTAATTAGCAAATTCGACGAAATAATTGTCGGAAACCGACAAATAAAAGCAGAACTGGCAGAAATAAAAGTGAAATGCAACAAACAAAATTTCAATTCAAACCAAGCTACAGACTTATACAACAGAAACAACTACAACACAAGCCAACCACATTACAATCACAACAGACAAAACGAAAACCAATCATCAGACAGAAACAACAGGCAAAACTTCAGCCGCAGACAATCCTCACAATCACTACCGAAACCGGTGAAACTTCCCAAACCGATACAACTTCTGAAACAACAGCCCAGAAAGGAATCAAGAAAAAATTTCCTAGACAAAAACTACTGCTACTTTCATAACAAAGTCGGTGACAAAGCATACAAATGCGTAAAACTCTGCGACTTTCACAATTTACTTGAAAATTAATGTAGAATATCCTGAAATTACCATGCAATTTTATTGAGAACCCCCTTTTGCATTGAAAATATTCTGAGACCTTAAATTACCATTCTTTTTTTATTGAGAACCCATTTTGTATTGAAAATCCCAGGACCAAGTAGACTCACCTTAATAATACTTAGAAAAATCTGTGCTTTTTAATGTAAAATGATATTTGTATAGAGATTCTCAGGACCAAGAAGATCCCCTCCCCACTATAGTCAGAAATATATTGAAAAAAAATGTATTGTAAATCCCAAGACCAAAGAGACCCACTTCAATGACCTAAGCTTATTAATTGAGAATTGAATTTCGTATTGAAATTCTCAGGATCTATCGAGACTCCCTATCTATAGTTTGAAAAATCCATGCATTTTAATTGATAGACAGATTTTGTATAGAAAATCTCAGGACCATGGACACCCATCCTAATTATAATTGAAAAAATCAATGCCTTTTTTATTGATAATCGGATTTTGTATTGAAAATTCCAGAATCAAGGAGACCCGCCTTAATAATACTTAGAAAAGTCCATTCTTTTTTAGCGAGAGTCAGATTTTGTATTGAAAATCCAAGGGCCAAAGGGAATGTCTCACTATAGTCTGACAAATCATTGCTTTTAGCGAGAATCAGATATTGTATTGAAAATCCCATGTTCAAGGAGACCCCTCACTATATTCAGAAAAAAAACCATGCTTTATTAGTGATGACTGATATTTGTATTGAAAATCACAGGATCAATTGAGACCCCTCAATATAGTCAGTAAAAACGGCTTTTTAATATAGACCCTTTTTAAAATTGAAAATCACAGGACCAATCGAGACTCCTCACTATCATCAGAAAAATCATGACTTTTTTCTATAGGAACTTTTGTGTATTGAAAATCCCAGTAGAAAATAAGTGTAGCACACTGTAGTAATTAAAGCCCGTTGAGCAAAAAATTATTGGGGCTTCTAACTACCCACTTGTTAGAGTCGGATGACTAATGTGTCGATATGATGAACATTAAAAAACATCTCATTACTCTGTCTGTGCCAATTAACAGTATTAATATCCTACGTTACCTTTCCATCCAGCACGGATTCAACTGCCTACAAATTGATGAAAAATTATTTTTGAACATCTTGGAACTTATCAACATCAAAAAATTCACAAAATTTCACTAATTAAACATTACAATACATTTAATCTCCCTTCATTCTGATTATTACTTGAGCTACTATTGTTATTTCAACACGGTGAAAGTGAAAAAAGTTCCTGTTGAGAAACAGAATTACTATTTAGCGTTCCCAAATTCACTATAACATTTTCAAAATCTCAACACTTGATAAATATTACCGGTCTGGGATAAATACATGTTTGCTAAATCAATATTCTAAAATATCAAAATGGCTCCAAACTTATTGGCTAAAATTCAAAATTGAAATGAATATTTATTTTGTATTTCTTGTCTAAAAAATAATCCAATATCATTCCTTACGGTTACCAAAAACTGTAACTTGGAAAAATATAATTTATAATTATACTCAACCGACGCCATTAATTATTAAATAACAAAATGCCGCTACATTTTTACAACATTATCTAATGGCAAGGATGAAACGGATCTATTTGTCAAACGGCAAGCCATCCAATAGAAAATTGATGAGAAAACTAAATGCAAAAAACCAGAAGTAGCGAAAATTCCTCCCACCAAAGCTGCAAGTCGCACAAGGAAAATCGGAAGACTCGCTCGATCTTTAGAAACGTTTACAAGCATTGGTGACACGTCATATCGAACGAAAATTCCAGGCATTCCATGACTGCCATGTCCGTGATCAATTGAACGATTCTGAAATTAAAATATCAATCTAACATGCATTTCATTCAACTGGAAGTTTTTTGCTTAGATTTTGTAACTTTCCCCATGTCAAGATTTGTTTTAATAATTTATTGCTTACAAACATCACACGATAAGTCTTTCAGATTGTTTTGAAAATGAAATATTGCATCGTAAGGACAAGAAAGCTCTAACGCAGCATCTACCTTCTTTGAACAATATAAAAATTTGAATTAAACGAAATATTGATTTTAAGAACTACTTTCTTCTTTACTTTGAGATATGTCATTTTGTTTATGTTGTTTTAATTTTAAAATTTCATTGCACGCTTTGAAATTATTTCAATTTGAAAAAAAATACTGAACGGAAAATGAGTTTTAATGATCTATTATTATGTAGATTTCTGTTTTATATTTAAATGTAATAGTTAATAACTGTATTAATAATAATAATACAGGTAGTCCTCGACTTACGACCGAGATAGGGACCCGAGCAACGGTCGTATGTTGAGTTGGTCGTAAGTCGAGTTCATATAAAAAAAATAAATAAAAAAAGAACAAAAATACAAACGGATTATTAGAAGCAAAATACAAATTCATAGTTCAGTCTTTATTTAAAATTATAATAAAAAGCCATGAATACATTTATATTAAATAAATTAAATTAAAATTGCATGTTTACTTGTCCTCGTCATCCGAACTTATCACATTAATATAATCCATTGAGTTATCTTGAACAACTGCACCTTCAGTGGCAGTTTTTTAAAAAAAACCTGTCTAATGTTGTTTGCACACTTTGAACTTTCATTTCGCTATAAATTGCATAATAACATGCCATATTTTCCTCAATAAGCTTATTTTTACTTTTGTAAATCTTTCCTCATTAGCATCCATTTCTTCCAATTTTTGCATTCCCTGATGAATTTGGTGAAAAGCTGCAGCCATTTCTTTTGCCGAAAAATTTTTGATATGACAGATAAATTTATGCTGTCGTTTTGTTTTTAAATTAGTTGTAGCTAAACAATTTAAAAGTGCTGAATATTTTTTAAGCCTTGCTAATTTAATTTTTTACTAATTCTAAATTTGTTTTTTTTGTTAAAAACTAAAATAGTAGGTAACTTATAAAATTAATAGTGTTTAATTAAGGAAAATTAATTGGTTTAATTTTTTAGTTCGGTTCGAAACAAAAATCAGGCCCATTGGGAAAAAAAATTTTAGGAAATAATTTTGGTTGTAAGTCCGAACCGTAAGTCGAGGACTACCTGTATTACTATTATAAATAATAATTTTTCGGGTAGCTTCAATTTTAATGCCCTGTCATTTAGAACACTGTTAAGTTCTTTTTCTGTTAATGTGAACCATTCTCTAGATAGCTCAAATTCTATAAATGGGTTTCTAATCCAGTCATCCGGTCAACAGATATCGATGGAAAATACTTGTCAAGATTTGTTAACAAAGCATCCAAATGGTTTAAAATCATTACCTAAATTTCCTGCAGCTATGCATTTCGATTCTTCAAATGTAGCGATTTTTTTTTATATTAGATTTAGTATATTTAAACAATAAATAATAATAATAAAATATATTTTCGAAATTGAATTTAAATCGTTGTTTATTTGTTCGCGATTCTTAAAAATCTGTAGAATATTATTTTTCAAGATAATATTTGCTTCACAATTTCTCTTTTTGTTCATTTTCCTTTCTCTACTTTCTATTAATTCATTTTGATTTTGATTTTTGTTGTTCCATTCTTTTTCAAAATTTATCTTCAACTTGCTTTTACTGAGCTAAGAGTCAAGCAGATTATCGGAGCAAAGTATTAATGGTGAAAAATAAAGTAAAGAAATCAGGAAAAACAAGTAAACGTAAAAGTTAATAAGAAGAGAAAAATACAAAGTAAGACAAAAAATAAACAATAACACTAAATCGAAAATAAAAATACAATTAATAAAATGAAACCGCAAGAAGTGTAGATTAACTACCATCAATGACGTAAGACCTATCGTCAGCCCGGAACTTGTCATGGGTGCCTATATGGAGCAGTCTTAGCAATGGAGGTCACCTGTCTGTGGCTTATCGGAGTCATTGGTGTATAAGAAGTTTTAAAATGTTTTATGATTTTATATGTTTCCCTTGTTACCCCCCCCCCCCCCACACGGTTATTGTTTTAATTTGTTTATGTTAATATTTTATTATCAACATATTGACTTAGTATTGTGAACATTTCCTAGCAATTTACAAATACCCCTTCCCTCCTATTAAATATAAAAACAAACGAACTTGATCAGTAACGGCATACTGATATGTATCGACATTTAATGACAAAGTTCTGACTCGAGTGCTGACTACCTGGATAAAATATTGAAACATGTGGAAATCTAAATTTAAATTTAATTCTATCATAAACGAATTTCAGATGCCTACTATTTCTAACAATTGCTTCCTCGGCATCGAGAGGATTGACAATGTTACTATTTGGATCCCCAAATGAGAAATGATGAATTCTATGAGAAAAGTTGTAATCTAGATATTTATTTGTATGAATTTAAGTGTTATTTAAAAGCAAAAAGTTAAAATAAAATCAACATAAATAGATTGACTATAAGAAAAATTGATGTTAAAATGAAGGAAAATATGCTATTTTATTGAATAACAATATATAATAAGTGTACATACTTGTATTGGGATATCTGATTAGAGTGTCCCTTAAATTATGCTATGTAAACCTATATAATTAATGTGTAAGAATATCTGCATGTTTTATTAATTAATCTAGAATGCCTGGGTCTTCGAATTATATCATTGTTTATTATTTATCCCAATTATACACGATGATACAAGTGCTACATATTGTCTGTTATTTATTAATGGATCGGTTACGTATTGTAATTTTATTTTTTTACAGTCAGTACATTTATATTTTTGTGCACCTTTGATGTTTTTCAATTATGATTTCATTTATCTTCATCATCTGTCGACTATATTATGTTTTTATGTAAACTAAATTAAATAATAAATAGGTCAAAGCATTTTATATTTACATATATTTTCTTTTATATATCTACACATGTGGTTCTCAACCCGTGTTCCGCGAAAATGACATTTTATCTTTAAATTTGCATTTAAGATACATATCATCAAAAACCTCTATTAATTTTTTTATAAGATGATTCAATAAGAAAGCCGTTACACAGATATATAAACATATAAATATAAAAGTGTTTTTATTGATTGTTATTGTTGCGCGTGGTATTTTCTTTGCTTATAAGAAGGCATTGTTTACGTTTACGACAGATTTATAGTAATTTGTGATTGGTCACTCATTGTGGGCAAGTATTTTTTTGTCAGTGTTGCGCGTAAAAAAATCATGTGAATAGTGTTTTGCGCTTTTGTATTAATTTAAAACCACTGATCTACACACACTTTATATATATAGTATTTATTAATAATTGAATTTCAATTATTATAAGAGATAACGATGCTTTTTTGATATTCATGTATTTCCGCCACACCCTTTTTTCAAGTGTTTTTCAAAAAAGTCGATATCTCTACTGATTCATAGTCAATTTTTTAATAAATACAATGTCAATTGAAAAGAATTTATAGGTGACAATTGAAAAAAGTTCTCAAAATACACACACATTTTAATACTAGGCTATAAACAATATTTTTAGTTTCTTATTGATTAAGATGGTCACCATTGATATTCTCATATACATTGAGCAAAAAAAGATAGAAATTTGTTTCTACTTTAATCGTTTTATTCTGCGATTAAACACTACAAACAAATAGCAATTTAATAAATATTATTTAATTATGGATGTTATAAATATTAAAGTATAACAACTAGCAATTTATCGGAAAATGGGATTAGTATCTAGAATTTAAGGCCGAAGACACTGTTGAATTTAATTTAAAAACAAATATGAGTTGTCTAGAAAAACATTTTGAGGACCAATTTGATGTTGTAAGTTCATTTAACTATAATTTATAAATTTGGAAATAAACATCTAAAAGTCAACATAAAAACATTACCTTATAATAAATATTTACCATTTTTCATGAAAAGGCATAAATAAAATGAAAACATGTGGTGAATAAAAAAAAGTAAATTCAAATTAAAAATAATTATAAATTAGATAGCATAAAAGTAAATTTTGCAAATTATAATCCAAAAAATAATTGCTGGCAAATTATCTATGGGTTTCACACAAACGTGTATTATAGACAACTTTATTGCACTGAACCAGATGTAAGTAGGAAAATTATTTCATTATTTCAATAATAAATTATTTAACATTTATGACGTATTTTTAAATTGGAATAAATAATATAGCACTAATAATGTTTATTAGTCTTCATTTGGTCATTTATATTTTTATTGCAGTCACTTTGTATTATAATTCCATCTAAACTATAATTAAAAATAAATTATGTATGAATGTAAATGAAAAACACTATTAATTGAAAAGTAAATATTAAGAAATGAAACATTTATACTACTAAGTACTAGAATATGAGAAATTTTATATTGAAATATTAATATTATTAAATGCAAAGATCTTGTTTCGATGTTACTTGTAAATTGACTTTTTCATATAAATTACGTATATTGTGTAACCAATAAATATTTCAATTTAAGGACATTAATACTAAATTTATTCTAAATTAATTTCTCGAAAAATTACAACTTCATAATTCTTTCATAATAAAACGAAAACGTTCAACTAAGTCTAGAAAATTTACAGTTTGTATCTCTATATTGCCACAATGACTTTGAATAGAATCCAAATGGATTATACATTCGGTTCTAATTTTGTTCTTGATATTTTCAGTTATTGTTTCATTCTTGCGAAGATTTGCGTCGATATTTGATATCATATCTTTGATATTATTCATAATGCCTGCTAAACTTTGATGGAAAATGTGTATACGTTGTAATCCATTTAAGGAATTGTATATAGAAAACTTTGAACATTGTGTAATCATGCGCTGTAAAAGGAAAATTATATTTATTTGAATATGGCGATAATTTAATGAACAATTATTTACAAAATCAGCATCTATAAAAATAGATCTTCCTAATTTAAAAAGTACTTCGAAAACTTCTGCAATCGTCTGCAAAATCTCTTGAATAAGTTTTATCCAAAACCTTTCCTCTGAACCTTCAAATATCAGGGCATTAATTTGTTTAATCTTTTCTTGCAATTGGATATTTTCAATGGGAAAATCTAATGAAATCAAATTTAATTGATTGTCTGTATTTGATAAATCTGGAAATAAATTTTGCAATTCGTAGGAATGGCATCTTTTAGAGTGAATTAATACTTTCCCTATTAACCATTTTAACAGATTTGTAGAATGGCTGAAATTATTTTTTATAAATTTGATATTTTTTGATATTATTTTAGAATAATAGAATAATTCTGCACGATTGATTTTTCTATTTTTATAAGCATTTATACACTGAATAGCAAAATGCCAGATACAAGATGCAATCTTATTTAAGTCTAATATTTCATTAGATTGGTTTAAAAGCGCCATTACCAGCCGGGATGTTACTTTTTTACGAATTTGAAGAAGAATTTTAATAATATGTTGCGTCATATCACGATATTTTGGTTTAATATTTTCTGAGGGTTTTTTCATTGTCTTGTAGGTTTCGATTGTTTCTTTAAATGTTTCATAAATGAATATTTCACTAGATACTTGATAAAAAGGAGGGAAAATATTCTTCTTCTGCATCATTGGAAAATCATCAAAAATCGAGTTAAACTCCTTCATAGCATTTGATAAGTTTGAAAAATTAATAAAATCAATAAGGCATTGAGAATTTATGATTTTTTCTTGGGTATATATAGTAGCTATAACTGAGGTAATCGATATTTTATCAATTGGACAAGTTGGATTATTAACAATAAACTCTTTAACACAATTCTTACAAAATGAATGTCCACAGTTTTCCAATTTCAAACTCATTTCATTGTCAATTAGTGAAAAGCATACCAAACATTCTTGATCGTTTTCCATTTGTATATGGTATAAATATGTGAATAAATATTGAGATTCACAAATATTTAAACAAATTAAAAAAATTTGATTTAATAAATTAATTAAAAGTTTAAATTATTTAAAAAAATTAATTAATTTTAAATTATAAATAATTAAAAATTCAATAAAATTTTTTAAAATTTTTGATTTGCGATAACTTTATTAAAATATTAATAAGAAATTTATATGAACAGAAATTTAGGAACCATTGGGAAGAAATTAATTATTGATCGTAAGGGAGAATTTTCAATATTTTATAAAGTCATTGAGATCTTCTGTATTATTGATTTATAAAAAATGTTCCTTATATAATTTCAGAATATTTTTCTGGACTTTTCATTTTGTTTTGCATTTCTCTTTATTCTATTATTTATTCGATTTTTTAAAATTTTTTTATAAATCTATACAATCCAAAAAATAATTCATTTTTTTATAAAATAAAATTTGATTGAAAATTTAAAAATTATAATAATAAAATTTATTCAATTAATATTTTTTTTAATTAATCAAGTTTTTTAACAAATTTTTGGTAATTATTTATTCAATATTCTTAAATTATTTACTAAATTTTTATTTAATTTTTAAAAATTAATTTTCCATCGAATTATTAATAAATTAATTTATAATTAATTATTTAATTATTTATTGGTTATTTTTTAAATTTCTATTTAATTATTTAAATTTTTTCAGTAAATAAAAATGAAAAAAAAATTGGTCGAATTCCTTATGAAAATAGCTTAAAAACAAAAGAATTTTGTTTTGAAATAATTAAAACGTATAATATTTTCGTATATTATAATAATAAGAAATTTATATGAACAGAAATTTATGAACCATTGTGAAGAAATTAATTATTGATCGTAAGGGAGAATTTTCAATATTTTATAAAGTCATTGAAATCTTCTGTATTATTGATTTTTAAAAAATGTTCCTTTTACAAGCGCCTTATATAATTTCAGAATATTTTTCTGGACTTTTTCATTTTGTTTTGCATTTCTCTTTATTCTATTACTTATTCGATTTTTTTTAATTTTTTTATAAATCTATACAATCCAAAAAATAATTCATTTTTTTATAAAATAAAATTTGATTGAAAATTTAAAAATTATAATAATAAAATATATTCAATTAATATTTTTTTTAATTAATCAAGTTTTTTAACAAATTTTTGGTAATTATTTATTCAATATTCTTAAATTATTTACTAAATTTTTATTTAATTTTTAAAAATTAATTTTCCATCGAATTATTAATAAATTAATTTATAATTAATTATTTAATTATTTATTGGTTATTTTTTAAATTTCTATTTAATTATTTAAATTTTTTCAGTAAATAAAAATGAAAAAAAATTGGTCGAATTCCTTATGAAAATAGCTTAAAAACAAAAGAATTTTGTTTTGAAATAATTAAAACGTATAATATTTTCGTAGTTGCGTTTCAACATAAAAAGGTTATGAAATATAATTTGTTTATCTTTCTTGTCACCATCTCACAGTGAAGTAAAACATTAATGATTTTTTATATATTTAAAATAATCTTTTGACAATGAAATATAAATTTAATATATTATTTTAAATTATATTAATATTAAATTATAATCAGTGCTAAATGAATGAACTCCAATAAATTATTATAATACTCTGATAATAACGTGAAATTCATAGAAAATAATGGATTACCTGCAGGGCTAAGGAAACCTGTCAAATGGGCGTGAGCAGAGCTGAATCCCAAGTCAATATGTCTGAATGAACATAGTAGAATTATGTCACATAGCAATAGCCAATATCATTATCGCTTTTATTATTCAATTATCATAGCAAAGCCGCTGGCAACACTTATTAGAAGGTAAAGACAAATTTTTGATGAGATCACAGCATCTGTTTATGGTGTGAATTTGGAATGACATTTATTATTCCTTGATGGCCCTGGTGGTTCAAGTAAAGCATATTTGCAAGAAGATAAGGAAAAGGTGTTCAAACTTTCGAAATTGCAGCAGATTTATTACTTGCACGGTAAAGTTGGATTTCAGGAAACGAGACTTCCATTTCCAATATGAAAATTCCAATAAACTAAATGAAGCAACTCTACTGATGATCGACAAGAGACGATGCATTCTCATCGAGTTATTGGTCTATTGCTAAGAGAAATAATGAATAGCATTAGGCTATTTGGAGTGGTGCCTTTCATCAAACGACAATTGTAGTACCCGAGGGACAGTTGCTGACATTATTATGTTGTGTGTTACAAATTCACCACTGTAGTGTAACCTTCAACAAAGAACTTTAACCATATCATAGAGCTAAATTTCAAACTCTTGGAACTGATGATAACACGCGATACAACTATCTAAATGAGCATTGACACAATCAATTTCCCAGTTGGGTTTCTGCATGAACTATGTACATCTAGAATGCCACCACATTTGTTAAAGATGAAAGTTGGTGAATTCAACTTGATATTAAGGAATCTAAAACCTCAAAAAAAGGATTACTAATCGGAACGCAACAAATATTGCAAAGTCTACAATGCACAAGCTGAGATCATCACAGACAGCAAAGAGGCAATGAATGTATTTCTCGAATCGACTTCGAAACGAGTGAAAGTTATTTGTCATTCAGAATGAGAACAGAGCAATTGACAGATACTTGAGTATTCACAATGACGATTAATAAATTGAATCATTAATGATGACAAATAATTAATAAATATTAATAACAATCAATATGAATATTAATAATATTAATAATAATAATAATAATAATAATAATAATAATAATAATAATAATAATAATAATAATAATAATAATAATAATAATAATAATCAATAATTAACAATAATATTAATAGTAAATAATAATAATTATTATTATAATTAAAAAATAATAATAATAATAAAAAAAAAATTAATAATCAATAATTAACAATAATATTAATAACAATCAGTAATAATAAAATAAATTAATAATCAATAATTAACAATAATAATAATAATAATAATAACAATAATAATAATAATAATAATAATAATAATAATAATAATAATAAATAAATAATAATCAATAATTAACAATAATATTAATAACAATCAATAATAATAAAATTAATTAATAATCAATAATTAAAAATACTATTAATAGTAAATTAATAATAATTATTATAATTAAAAAAATAATAAAAATAAATATTAATATTAATATTAAAATTATTATAATAATAATGTTTAAAATAGTGAATAATATTTGAAAATATTGGGGTTGGAAACTAAATAATATTTGATGGAAATTGAATTCAAATCTATAATATTATTATTCATTTATTATTTATTAATAAATCGAATAATTAATAATAATAAATAATACAATTTGATTGGTTTAAATTTAATCAAGTTGGTAGAGAAAATACTTGAGATATTTTATGGACATTTTATTCTTATAATAATAAAAAAAATATTATAAATAGAATAATTTACACCCAAATCAATACACATTTCATTTTTATTTATTATTTTTATTATTATTGTTGTTATTTAGAATTGAACGGAAAATTTGCAGAAAATCAATTAACTATCAAATTTAAATTTGAAAAACGGGTCCGGTATAGATCAGACATGGGGAAAGATAATGGTGATAAGGAATTTACCAGAATACGTTTAGAGAAGGTCGAAAAGTAAGGAATGAAATAAAACATAAAATTGTTAATTAATTAAAGAAAATTCGAGTTAGGTAGACAACAAGAAAAGTAAACAAACGGGAAATCCAAAAAACCGTTAATAAATGGGAAGTCGTGGGAAAAGATTATGATAAGGAAGGTACATGGTATGGTAATTATCCATATTATTACAAGAATAAAACGTTAAAAGAAGTCGAAGAGGGACGATTGTCAAACAAATGCGATTTGAGTTGCGGATTATTAATAAAATGGATTAAACCACTATATAAGGCAAGTCGGAATTGGAACCCACCGCTATTTGCCTCAGGCAGGGCGAAGAAATCTAGAATAGGATTTAGAGAGATATATAGAATTTTTGTAAGTAGGACAAAGGAAGGATTAAGAAAAATGAATAGATCAATTAGGGTCAAATCGGGATCAGATAATTGAGTGTGATAATTGTATTAAAGTGGGACTCGTCGAGTAGTTCGTAATGCAACAGCTGATTCAAGACCGATTTTTGTCAGGAGTAAATAAAGAGATAAAGACGGCATTGTGCTGTGTGGACTATTATAACTTTGATGAACTAGTTAAAAAGGCTATGAAAATTGAATTGAATCTAAAAAGCTCTAAAAATAAATCTGAAATATTTGCGATACATTCAGTACAAAGAGAGAGATCAATAACCCCACCCAAGACAATTGGGAATCAGGAAACAGTCATAAAGTATATTGTTTCTTGTCTTGCTGTAACAATTCGGCTGTGTAATTTGTGATATATAACTATAAATACAAATATACGTTTGGAGTGTCGTGTCTTACTTTATAGAACACGAGGAATCAGAAATACCGACTAGAATATTTATTCAATTAAAATCCAACAAAATTATGCTATGTTTATTCCAAATATTAAGATATAAATTTTTATAACATATTGATTTTTACATAAAATATGTTTCTTAAAATGCTAAATATATATTTCCTACTGTTTACATTACAAAAATTCGACTTTGATTAAACCGAAGTAAATTTAAATCATAAATTTAGTTTGATTTAAACCAAAATCAATTACTTCCCAGCTGTCACGTGAAAATTCCCAGCAACTTTTTTCACAAAAACGCTTCCGTGAATTCGACAGGCTGCAGTTCTATCAAAGTCATCCAGTGATTTGTGAAGGAGTTTTTCATCAGATTTCCACAATCGAGACGGACGATAAGTCCAGAGGCGTTTTTGTAAAGAAGTATAATCCCGCCGAAGAATATTATTTATAGTTTGCATGCTCTATAATATAAAACCGGAAGAAATATATTGCAAGCATTAACTGATATTTACCCTATACACTTGTTTACCGTTGTCGGATAACTCAAAATTAATATCATCCTCAATCAGCTCACTCTGTGAACTCATTGTAGCTCCTGTGCTGTCAACAACATCAGCACCGATATCTAGATTTCCAAAAATATTTCGGATTGAAACAAATTTTGAGTAATTTATTAAATCAATAGAAATTATTTTTCACGAAAAACTATGTTCAGTTTAAAAATTAAACAAATAAGTAGATAGATGTCAGATATGGATCAGACACTCCCCTCTAAAAACGTAATAATTTAAGATTAACAAGATATTTTAATTTACGAAAACGTTGTATTATTCAAGATTTAAATGCGATTTCTAAGACTTTATTTTAATTATTAACTCATCCGCATTTGATGCAATATATTGGGCTTATAATAAAAATCTGTAAGATTATACCTCAAACCTGGCCCCATAAATAGCCGATAACAAATTATAATTTCACAAACAAATATGAGAATTCTATTCAAATTTAACTTATTTTATTACAAATTCCAACTAATTCAAATTTTAATTTATTTGTATCTAGAAAAACTATGCCCATTCTGGGTTTACTTTACCAATCATTTAAAGATGTTAACAAACTCCAAGACAAAATCTTCTGACAAGAAAATTTTTTTTAATCTCAATTGAAATAATACTAAAATTATATAGCAAAATTATTTATTAAAAGTAAAGTATAGAAATTAATGAAATTATTTTATTTTATTTTAATTAATTTAAATAAAAAACTTACTAATACATGGCATGGCTACCGTCATGTCTATATTAATTCTTAAATTGCTAAATAGGGTTGATTTAATATTATGACATCAATTAATAACACACCTATCGTGATCTTTATCTATTTCAAAAGTAAACTTTACTGGAGAATTAGTATAATTCCATATTTCCAAAACAACCATTATAGCAATTAATGTGAATGAAATTATTGACACTAATTAGATATTAAATTAATATTTCCGTATATTAATTAACCTGTAGCGCCAGATAAACTTTTTTCCTGGTATTCACGAGGTAATTTAATAAACACATCTAGCTTTTCTAATTTCAATGGTAATGATTTTTCAACTGTTTCAGATGATAATTTTCTACGACGAATTTCCATTTATTAATTTATCAACATATAAATTTAAAATATTTTCAGTTGAAAGTTAATAACTTCGTAATAATTAATGTAAAAATTAAAATTAATTAGTAATTTCAACAGTTATTCAAAATGTTGCTGTAAAATTATATTCGATAAATTAAAACGCGAAAAATTATCGCTTCAACTTTGAAGAAATGTATTTATTTCTTATGTTTTAAAATTTTCACAACAAAAATAAAGTTCGTTGTGATTTTTTCAGAACACCTCAACCAGTTTGATGCTTGATATCACAAATATATTGGGTTTGTATAAATTTTAGTAAGATGACAATTACTGAATCACAATGGCGTCACTAGGTTTGGTGTTATCCAGTGCGATATCTCATCGTGTCACCCCCTCAAGAAAACCATAGACCTACTGCGAGTCCGCAAGTGCCAAATAACGTAAACATACATAATCCTTAGTAACGTTTATAAAGATTGGGCCTATATTTACAAAGGCAATAGAAGAAAAAATTAATTCAAGGTCGGTTTTTAAAAGACTGTAAGAAGTTAATTTTATGTCATTAAATATTGACTAAACCAGGAATTTCATTTCCTGGCCGTCAGAGCTGCAAACTTGTTAATTACTTCGTTGAAATCAACTCCTTTCGCCAATTCACTTTCAATTAATAGTATTGCAAAATCAGAAACCCTTAACTGCCACATGGTAGATTGCAAATAGTTCTTTATAAATGTTAGCTATGAAAAACTCCTCTCACATGAAGCCACAGACACACAGATCGTAAGAAATAATTGTAGTCTCACAGAGATTTAGGAGAGATTCTAGGAAGTCCTATTCAGCTGTGAATTTCAAAACTTCAAGTATTGACAGTGGGTCGTAGTGAGTCATCCAGATCAGGAGCACTCTAAATCACATATACCCCCCTCCCCCCGGGGAAATTTTTTAAAAAATAAAAGTTCAAGGTCAAGGTCATTTCTTTTTTAATTAATTGATCCAGAGGGCTCATACTTTTTTTTATCCCAAAAATTAATGTTCTTGCCAACGGATTTTATGGAACGATAGCTCATCTTAAAGCCCAGTGCAAGACCTTTGGGCTGAGCTATAGATTCCTATCATTCGATGACTCATCATATCTTTAGAACAAAGACAATAACTGACACGATGACTCATCATATTTTAGAACAAAGACGATGACTCGTCATATTTTTAGAACAATGACTCATACGATGACTCACCCGACGACTCATCATATTTTTAGAACAATGACAATGACTCATTAGGGTCATTCTATTTTTAGTAATAAAGACATCTATTTTTAGGAACATTTTTGAACAAAGATAATGACTCACCTGATGACTCTTCATATTTTAGAACAATGACTCATATGATTACTTCAAGTATTGATCAGTCTTTGGCTTCTTCGATATCAATATCTGCTTCCTTCATGTGCCTTCTCAGCCTTGGTATTTGTAATAAAAGTTCTTCCTCTGATAACTCATCATAGAAAGTGGTCAATTTTGGAATAGACACCAGTAACTCTTCTTCGGTGCCAATTATCAAACAGCCTCAAACATGACTGCTACTTCCTTGAAGGTTCTTGATATGACAAGCAAAATAATGAAAGAGAAGAAGGAAGGCGACGAGAAGAACCAGTGCTGGCTATGCCACAAAATAGGCCACACGAAAATAGACTGTCCAGCAAGAGATAAGATAGAGTTCTGGACGAGTCACAGAAGCGGACATATAAGTTGGAATTGCTCACTTAAAAAAGCGCCAAGATGTTTTGGATGTGGGAAATAAGATCATATAAGAAGGTTATGTCAAGAAATACGATGTAAAAGATGCAACAGAAACGGTCATAGATCTGAAGAATGTTATACAAATTCGAGTTACAAGAAAAAGATAGAGAAATAAATACCGACAGGAAACAATTACGATCGGATTAATGGAATCGAGGAAGAAGAGGAAATGGAATTGTGCATAGAGACAAATGAAGATCATTTTAATATGCCGTACTCCAATGGCGGACTGGCTTACCAGGATTCCACGAATATCCAAGTGGGCCTACTGACCCACAAATATAGTCAAGTTTTTAATTTTTTTTAATGAAATGAAATGAAATTTTTACAATTGTGACATGTTTGAATATGACGCGTGTAAAAGCGTTGAATCGTAAATGAGAAGTTCTTTTGTTAGTCGCATCACCACATAATGCATAAGTCTAATTCAAAAACTTCTCCATTTTAAATTGACTCATTAATTGTTTAAATCAAAAACATTTGGAAGCATTTATGCTCATGGCGTATATATTACCAATTGGAGTTAGACGAAGAAGCGCAAAAGAAAACAGCCTTCTCAACAAAGAAAGGGCAATATTGTTTAAATTGAATGCGTTCAGAATTACTGCAGCACCAGATACGTTCCAGAAAATGATGACAAAGGTAATAGGCAAAATAAATGGAGTAATGGTGTATTTGGATGACATTTTGATTTATTCGAGCAGTAAAGAAATACATTATACAATACTCGGTGAAGCAGGACTAAAGATTAACCCAGAAAAGTGTCAAATATTACAGAAAGAAATCAGATTTTTAGGACACATAATCAGCAAAGAAGTAGTACAGATCGATCCTTCTAAGAGTCAGGCTATACGAAACTTTGAGAAACCAAGTTGCGTAAAGAAACTCCGAAGCTTCCTAGGCATTTATTATAGAAGATTAATCAGTGAGTTTGAAAAGAAAGTAAGGATTTTAGAACAATTATGTAGCGGTCCGAGTAGCAAAAAACTGGAATGGACCGAAGGAACGCATAATGTATTCGAGGGATTGAAGTTAGCACTCACAACGGCACCGATCTTATGCTTTTCGGATCTGAGAAAGGAGTTCATTTTAGATACTGATGCCAGTTTTGATACAATTGGAGCAGTTCTTTCACAAAGAGATAAAGATGGAAAGGAGAAAGCTCATCGATAACACTCGATGACGAGCTTTGAAAAAGGATATCTATTAAATCTCTACGGAAGGAGATTCACGCTAAGCACAGACCACAAGGCGATCATGTTTATGATGACAACCAAGAAGCCAATTAAGCCAAATTAAGTTGTGAGACTTATCATAAGAACAAGGCTATAACAATAAGAACGAAGGAACCAGCAAAAAAACAAAAATCAACCGAAATGTTTGAAATTATATTCGTGGATATATGTGGAACAATGCAAGAAACATAAGGACGTAAGAAGTATATATTGAGTATAATAGACCAGTATATTAAGAATCAAGTCTTGACAGCTATAACAAGACAAGACGAAGAAACAATAAAGAAAACAATTTTAGAAAAATGGATTTTGAGATTTGGATGCCCAAAGAAGATAAGAGTTGATTGTGGGAAGGAACGATGAGAGAATTCAAAAAGAAATTTGATATTAAGTTATGTTTTTCGAGTCCATACCATCACCAAACCAATGGACAGATAGAAAGGCAATTCAGGACAATACAACAGATGATAAATGCTACTTTACGGGACAGAAGGAAGACAGATTGGGCAGAGATACTACCAGAAGTCGAATTTATATTGAATGCAACCAAACAAAAAATGACAGGATAAAGCCCAGCAAATATATTGTTTGGTAAAGTGATTAGCAGTGAAAAATGGTACGCTTCAGAAGAAAAACAGGTAAAGAAAGAACAAGAAGAACAAACAAGGAGGAAATTTAACGTAGGAGAAGATGTATTAGAAAAATTAGAATGGATATACATTTCTTCAAATGAATTACAACGTATACACATATTCCATCAAAATTTAGCAGGCATTATGAATAATATCAAAGATATGATATCAAATATCTACGCAAATCTTCCCAAGAATGAAACAATAACTGAAAATATCAAGAACAAAATTAGAACCGAATGTATAATCCATTTGGATTCTATTCAAAGTCATTGTGGCAATTTAAAGATACGAACTGTAAATATTGCAGACTTAGTTGAACGTTTTCGTTTTATTATGAAAGAAACATGAAGCTGTAATTTTTCGAGAAATTAATTTGGAATAAATTTAGTATTAATGTCCTTAAATTGAAATATTTATTGGTTACACAATTTACGTAATTTATATGAAAAAGTATATTTTCAAGTAACATCGAAACAAAATCTTTGCATTTAATAGTAGGTAGATGCGAGCCCGCTGGCACAAAGACCTATGACTCATCACTTTTCAGTGATGACTCATCGATTGGTGACTCATCGTGTAGAGGGTGAGTCAGGGGTCACCTGGGTGTATCATTCGTGTGTATATGACTCATGGTCTGTATTCTACAACGGTTCAAACTCATCATGTCGGGTGAAAAGCATGAGTCATATATTTTTCAAATTTTTTCTAAGGTAGACGTGAGCCCGCTGGCACAAAGACCTACGACTCATCACTTTTCAGTGATGACTCATCGTGTAGAGGGTGAGTCAGGGGTCTCATGGGTGTGAAAATGTGAAAAAATAATCAATAAATAATTAAATAATTAATTTTTAAAAATTAAATAAAAATTTAGTAAATAATTTTATATTTTATAAATGATTTAAGAAAATTGAATAAATAATTAGCAAAAATGTAACAAATTTAATAAAGAATTGGCAAATCAAAAAAAATTATAATTTTTATGTTTTTAATTAAATTTAGATTTTATTTGAAAAATGAGTTATTTGTAGATTGCATTGATTTATAAAAAATTAAAAATATTGAATAAGTAATAAATTTGTTACAAAAATTTATAAATTGTAAAAACTTTTAATTGAATATATTTTATTATAATTTTTAAATTTTCAATCAAATTTTTTTTTATTAAAAAAATGAATTATTTTTTGAATAAATAAAAAAAATTAAAAAATCGAATAAATAATAGAATCAAGAATATTTTTTCCTAAAATATCAAATTTCTTAAAGACAATTTCTGCCATTCTTGTTTAAGTGAAAAAGTATTTATTGTAATATGTATTAACGCCATTACCAGGTGGGATGTTACTTTTTTACGAAATTGGAGAAGAATGTTAATAATATGTTTCATCAGCTCATGATATTTTGTTAAAATATTTCGTATTATGTATTAGTCCTTTGTTTACATTTATTCCTTTGTTGTGTAATATGTCTTTGTTACGTAATAGTCTTTTGTTTAAATTTATTCCTCTGTTATGTAACATGCCTTCGTTTCGTAATAAGTTTTTGCTTCGTAATATGTATTTGTTACGTAATATGCCTTTGTTACGCAATGGGCCTTTGTTACGTTATTTAAAAAATTTTAAATTTTTAAAAAAAAACACCCCCCTCTCCAGGGGGTAGGGGTATGACGTAGTTTCCATTGTGATGTCGTCAATTACGTAATAGTTACGTTAATAGTTCCCGGGTCCACGAAATACCCTACTTTGGAGGTGACTCATTTGCTGTTCAATAATTTGATCCGGATCCATCATATTCGCAACTCAAAGAATCAGCTGAAGATATACCGGATGTTATTTAAATAAATCTTTGTTAAAAAATTTGTTTTTTATTGATTTTATTTTTAGAATTAAAATTATAATAACCTTGACCAATATATTTTGAACATTTTTGGGTCAGTTTTTGTAAATTAGTAAAAAAGTAATTTAAACTAAAATAAATTAAATAATAAAATAAAGAAATAAAATTATAATACTTAATTAAATAAAAATAATAAAATAATAATAGGAAAAATTAATGAAAATATTTGTTAAATGCTGATTAATTATTGAGTAACAAAGGGGGGTACCAAATTGTTGCCGTAAGCTCATATATACCTACTTTTACCTATTTGAACCCATAATTTACTTTCATTTAAAAATTTAGCCCATAATTTAGCTATTTGAGTCCTTAATTTACTTTAATTTAAAAATCTAAAACATAATTTACCTATTTGAATCCATAATTTATTTTAATTTAATTTTTTAGACCCTTAATTTACTTTAACTAAAAATTTGACACTATAAGTAGATGGATTGGGCACCGCTAGAACAGGACTCCGCTAGCACAGTACCCCCCCCCCCCCCCCACCCCCCCCCCCCCCCCCCCCGGCCGGAAAAAAATTTTTAAAATTTTTTTTTTCAAGGTCATTTGTAGAACAAAGACATATGACTCATCAAGGTCATTGAAACAAAGACCATGACTCATCGGATGACTCATAAAATTTTCAAGGTCATTTGTAGAACAAAGACCATGACTCATTCAAGGTCATATGACTCATTCAAGGTCATTTTCAAGGTCGTATGACTCATTCAAGGTCATTTTCAAGGTCGTATGACTCATAAAATTTTCAAGGTCATTTGTAGAACAAAGACATTTTTTTTTCAAGGTCATTTGTAGAACAAAGACATTTTTTTTTCAAGGTCATCTGTAGAACAAAGACATTTATTTTCAAGGTCATCTGTAGAACAAAGACATTTTTTTTTCAAGGTCATTTGTAGAACAAAGACATTTATTTTCAAGGTCATATTATTATTTTTCAAAAATATTATTATTTTTATTATTATTTTTCAAAATATTATTAACTGTGCTAGCGGAGTCCTACTTTTCGGGGCGCCAGAACTTTTTGAGTTTTCAAAAGTAATTAACAATTGATACATCAATTTGAAGCCCAGACGGAGATCTATCTTTTGAGCCATAGAAATAATTTTTATCATTAGTAGTATAAAAGTTATTAACATTTTTCCCTAGACCATTTTCAAGGTCATTTGACTATTTTATTATTATTTTTCAAAATATTATTATTTTCAAGGTCATTTGTAGAACAAAGACATTTATTTTTTCAAGGTCATATTATTATTTTTTCAAAATATTATTATTTTCAAGGTCATTTGTAGAACAAAGACATTTATTTTTTCAAGGTCATATTATTATTTTTTCAAAATATTATTATTTTCAAGGTCATCTGTAGAACAAAGACATTTATTTTCAAGGTCATATTATTATTTTTTCAAAATATTATTTTTTTTTCAAGGTCATCTGTAGAACAAAGACATTTATTTTTTCAAGGTCATATTATTATTTTTTCAAAATATTATTATTTTCAAGGTCATTTGTAGAACAAAGACATTTATTTTCAAGGTCATTTGTAGAACAAAGACATTTATTTTCAAGGTCATATTATTATTTTTTCAAAATATTATTATTTTCAAGGTCATTTGTAGAACAAAGACATTTATTTTCAAGGTCATATTATTATTTTTAAATTTT